>NQII01000015.1:287903-416150 GCA_002778355.1 Clitarchus hookeri
TTCATCTTTGTGAGTTAACAGACTTGGTCATTGCTGTTAGCATTCATATTGTTTTCTGGAACCTTAAGCATAGCACCCATACCCTCGCAAGTTATATAATTGTGTGCATAATATTTTACATAATGAAATATTGTACCTGCCAATTAAAATAAATAGTATAAATGAATAAAAAATTTTAATTTCCAAATTTAACTATATTTCATTTGCAACAGAAAAAGCTTTTTTTTTTAAGTGTATTTGGTGCTTTTTTTTTTACAATTTCCAGTTGGATATTTTCTTTTTTTTTACTACAAATATTGTTTTTAATTTAATGAGAAACTTTCTCGTTTTATCCCCCATTGTCGTCATGGAATTTTTTAATAAATCTTATTAATCCGAAAGCATTGCATACAGGACTGGACGAGTCATGGAAATTGTCTTGGGGGTGGGTGAAACTTCATGCGAGGTGGAAGAAACGAATAAGAAGAGGGAGAGAAAGAATGACCCTCAGCCACCTTTGTCCGTGTTTCCTGAAACATGGCATCCTGCAGAGAGAGTATCGCCCAGAAAGAGGGTTGGGTTTGGCACTTGTTTCCTACCTCAAAACTTGTCTCTGTCCGATGACTCCTGGAGTAGCAAGACCAGCGGTGCATAAAAAAGTGATGAACTATCAAAAGTCTTTAAAATTAAGTATTTTTGTCATTGCCTAGAAAAAAGAGGCGCAGGCTTGCGGTGCTAAATAACTGTGTGTTAGTAAAATATGTTCCTTAAAATGAATAAACCTGCAAAGTGTAGATGTATCTAATGTATTTATTATTGTTAGTATTATTTTAGGAAAGGCTTACTAAAATGTGTGAATGCAACCATCAGTTCAACTTTCAGTGCAAGCAATCACTTCCGAGAACTTCAATTCTGCAGTAGATATCCATCACTAAATAAATTTGCATATGTAAAGTAAATTTCAGATTATCATTAAGAAAGGTGTTTTTCTATTTTTTTTTGTTTCTAAAAAATACAAAATATTCTAAATGATTCAAATATCATAAGTTGTTAAGATTTCCTTAATTTATTAGTTAAGTAAATATAATTTCCTTGTGTTTATAGAAGTATGTTGAGCGATATTAGCACTGCTACCGAACCCAACCTGTTTTCGGAAAGAGGCCTACTCACTGTTTGATTTTTGGGACGCTTATTGCAGATGGTGACTGCAATGTTAAAATTGCGACCATATCCTAACCTCATTGTGAAAGAATGGAATGCAGATAACATGTGTTGCATAATTATGGGAACAAGTTAAGAGAAATTTTAACCCATAGCAAATTCCAACACATACATGTGCAGAAAATTCTAGCCGCTAACATTTTGAGGATGCGAACTGCAATTGTGTCCTCAGTGCGGTATTGGAAAAGCCATACAGTTTACAGCAAACTGGAACATCTGCATAACCTCAGAACAGAGGCTTTGAATGCTTCACAACCCAATTTTGGGGACCATCTACAATGCAAAAAATAATTTTGCACGGGGAAGGAAGAACAATTTGATTCCAGAATTACGAAACAGCATAATTTTGTCCTTAGCCGATGATGTGTAATATATTTAACTGTTGCTCACTGCTTCGGCCAAAAAGAAATTGAATACGTTATTGAATAGGCAATATATGGCAACATCCGGTCGTGAAGATAGTATGTGATTTTTATATGGGTTATGAATTCAAGTTTAGGTTGACTGGAGATCAATTTTTTGTAATTGTAATTTTGTGCATTAAACATGGAAAAAAATATTTGTTTGAAAAATGAGCATGCATAAATATACACATATATGTGTATATATTTATTCATGCTCGTTTTTCAAACAAATATGGTCGCAGGTAAAAGTTTTTTTTCATGTTTAATGCACAAAATTACAATTACAAAAAATTTATCTCCAATGAACCTAAACTTGAATTCGCAACCCATATAAAAATCACATACTAATATCATGACTGGATGTTGCCATATATTGCCTATTCAATAACGTATTCAATTTCTTTTAGGCCAAAGCAGTGAGCAACAGTTATATATATTTTCTATACGCAATACACTATTTTCATTGAGAAAAAAAAATTTTTGCACAGTTGAAATTAGGAAAGAACTTTTCCACATGCACACACGTGCACATGCGGGCACACACACACACACACACACACACACACAGTTTCAAATTCAAAATACATGCGTTCATTGGTGCGGCAAAAATATTCAGTACTTTCATTTTGCAACACATGAATTCAAATTCGTGGTGGGTACATACAGGTTAAAACCTTCCTTTCATTAAAAGAACCCAAAATTCAATTTTCTTACAAATGAAGATGCGGTATACACCTAAAATTTCTAACTAATAAAGCCTCGTTAAAAATGTTATTTTACTTTCTGTCTAACGAAGATAACATTAAAATGCAAGGAGGGTGAAGCCGCAGGATATAACTTGTTGCTGAAGACAGGATATAAGTATTGTGCCAGGTGCATTCTCAAATAAAATTCCGAATTTTATTTATTCATGATCTTTAGTGACATGTCACGCCCAAAAGGTAAGCCAAGCCAAACCTTTTGAAAACAGTGGGGTGAGGTTCATTTCACGAAATCAGTTCATAAAATATAAATGGCTGAACAATTATCTACAAAGATTTTCTAAAGCGTTAAAAGAATCTTTACAGTTAAGCATTATGCTATTCCGTTGCATTTTTGTGTAAAACGAGTAACGTACTAAGTCCATGACCTGTGGTAAACATGACGAAAGAAAAAACAGCAATGAATGATACTGAACTCGGAGGGTAGTAATATAATACCTCACATTATTATGTTATCTACTAGTTCACATTTTATTTAAATTCTTTTAGTGTTTTTTTTTACATCACCGCCAGAACTTACATTGGTAAGCTAAAATTATTCAGAAAACTGCAAGCTGTCTTGGGCTAGAAATGATGTCGAAAAACATGTAAGTCATAAAAAAAGAATTAATTCACTTAGAATCTGTATAAAAATGTGTTAATTATTTCGTCAGTATTTTATGTGTGGAATCCAGAATCAGCGTTGAATATAATGTTTTCCAAATGCTGTAGAAACAAGAACAACTTATAAAAACCTTACCTATTGAGTGCTGCCCAAATATTTCACTATGTCACTAGAATTCCGTATATTTCGTGAATTCATTGAGCAAGAGACTTGACTCCACAGCACTGTTTACACTGTAGGGGCTGGTGTTTGTTCATTTACATTAAATAGATTCATAAAATTCACAGATCCATAACTATAATTATCAACAAGCAAGAAAACAATAAGCCTGACATGTGGATACATTGGTTAGGTTAACATTGTGAAATTGCTACAACTTATATCTTACTACCACATCATTTAATCTAATATTTATAAAACAAAAACAAACAAATTTGAATTGCCATTTATTTTATAAGTTAACATGTATAAATATTTTTCCTAAATTACTGCCAGTTTTACTAGATGTAAGGCAGCTAATGGTTGTTAGATTATAAATAGTAAATGACAGAGAATTATTATAATGTTCTCTTAAGTGCTCTACAAACGATAAGCTTACCTAAAAAAATCTGTAGCTGATGTGCTTGGGTGAGCTTTTCTGAATACAACATGTGAATCTGNTTTTTTTTACATCACCGCCAGAACTTACATTGGTAAGCTAAAATTATTCAGAAAACTGCAAGCTGTCTTGGGCTAGAAATGATGTCGAAAAACATGTAAGTCATAAAAAAAGAATTAATTCACTTAGAATCTGTATAAAAATGTGTTAATTATTTCGTCAGTATTTTATGTGTGGAATCCAGAATCAGCGTTGAATATCNTTAGAATCTGTATAAAAATGTGTTAATTATTTCGTCAGTATTTTATGTGTGGAATCCAGAATCAGCGTTGAATATCATGTTTTCCAAATGCTGTAGAAACAAGAACAACTTATAAAAACCTTACCTATTGAGTGCTGCCCAAATATTTCACTATGTCACTAGAATTCCGTATATTTCGTGAATTCATTGAGCAAGAGACTTGACTCCACAGCACTGTTTACACTGTATGGGCTGGTGTTTGTTCATTTACATTAAATAGATTCATAAAATTCACAGATCCATAACTATAATTATCAACAAGCAAGAAAACAATAAGCCTGACATGTGGATACATTGGTTAGGTTAACATTGTGAAATTGCTACAACTTATATCTTACTACCACATCATTTAATCTAATATTTATAAAACAAAAACAAACAAATTTGAATTGCCATTTATTTTATAAGTTAACATGTATAAATATTTTTCCTAAATTACTACCAGTTTTACTAGATGTAAGGCAGCTAATGGTTGTTAGATTATAAATAGTAAATGACAGAGAATTATTATAATGTTCTCTTAAGTGCTCTATAAACGATAAGCTTACCTAAAAAAATCTGTAGCTGATGTGCTTGGGTGAGCTTTTCTGAATACAACATGTGAATCTGNAAACGATAAGCTTACCTAAAAAAATCTGTAGCTGATGTGCTTGGGTGAGCTTTTCTGAATACAACATGTGAATCTGCATCTATTATTTTTAGGAAAATTAGTTCAATTTATTAATTTCAGTCACTGAATGTTTACGTGGTGAAAAAATACTGCTATCTTTATATTTGATAAATGTAATTAGTACTGTTTCTTATATCAGAAATGAATTAGAAATACAGCCATAATTATTATATTATTTTATTACTATATGCAAGTATGCTATTAGTCATACTCATGTATGAGACAAGGTAAGCATGCCTTAACAACTGCACCTTGAAGTCGAAATTGAATTAAATTTAATTAATTAAATTATTTTCATAAGTATTATTATTTTCTTGAATATAGAGAACACTACATTAAAACTCCTAAAGACAGTCGTGCATCAAACTGCTGAAGTTAATTGTTCAAATATATGTCCTTGGTATACTTCAGGTGTAAAATAAGTGAATGAAGGTTCATAAGCAGCCATGCCATACCTATAGTTCAAAAACCCTACACCATGCAGTTTTACATCCTATTACACATCAATATTTAAATTTGTAATTACCTTCTAATTGCATTTTGTTGTAAACTAATCCTCCACAAACAATTTTTACCAGCCTAGAGTAAATGTAATACCACAATTTTTTTATAAAATTATGCCATTGTTCCTGATGAGGAGACTGATGCTCAGAAAATACGCAAAATGATTTTGTTGAGTAACATCTCACAAGAATTTTCTCTTACATATGAAATTTATTCCAGCAAGATAAAGTACCTGCACAAACCAATCTCAGTGAAATTTTTGGGGATATGTAGGTAATTAGGTTCTACCTCATGGCTTTCTGTTGCATCATGTGAATAACGCCATAGTTTTCAAAAGCGTAGTGATCCCCCAAGAACTATTGAAGTTTTCAATACCATCCCTACTAGACATGGCATATCTGAATTAGTGAACAACCAGTGCTCTGGCGGTGCAGCTTTTGTTTAAAATAGGTTAACGGAATTGCGGCGGTGGGCTGATTTGAACATTTTATCAAACACACTTCACTCCAGTTGATCAAATGGCAACGGCCCTTGTATGAATGATTACCAATCAACAAACTGTTTATGGCTGCAGTACTTTAAGTATGCAGAAACAGGCACATATTATATATGTTTAATGTGTAGTGCACTTATAATTGCAGTTAGTATTCACAATGTTTAATTTAATGATTTTGAACATCAACTGAGACAAAGCAGTGTTCATGCTTTTTTTGTGTTAATGTGTGTGTCTGTTTTCTATCGCGCGGTTCAGTTTGATCAAATTAATTAGCACCTGGGCAGCATCAAGTGATTCAGATGAAATCCGGAATCTTTATTATAGTTTCGTGAAACCATTGGGTTATTGCTGATGACTGACTATGCAAAAATCATTGGAATCATTACTGTCAGCTCCAATCTACAGAAAATAGTAACTCAGGACCGTGCAGAACACACGAGTTCATGACATAAAGGCTTCTTGGAACTCCCGTCCCCTCCAGTCATAGTCCGCATGGAAGCAGCCAGTGACAACAGTTTTGCCACAACAATCCCCATTCCACCTCCCCAAGGAGTACTCAGACCACACGTTGATGACAACTCATCCTTCCCTGTTCTGTTGCCTCCCTACCATTATTCTTCTCAGTTCTTTTCTCTAGCTGTACACAGACCTCCAACTGGCCAAAGTAGAAATATTTTGTATGTGATGAATCCTCTTAAGATGCAAATCTTACTGTATTACCTTAAGTCCTGCTTCTTTCCCTTTCTTTGACACATGTAGATAACTGTGAATTTAACTTCTTTTCTGGAAAGTCTTACTTTGAATTTTGTGACTAACCTGTTGTCAACCTGAAACTCCCCTTTTTTTTATGTAAAACTAGTTCTTATTGGTGATTTGTTTGTGGTGCTACCATTGACGTTTCATTTTTGTGTAGGTCTACTATTGAATCCTTTTCCTCTTTCACTCTTGCTTTGTCAGGTAGCGGATTTATCAACCATGCATCACATTGTGATATCATGAATCCCATTTCCAAAGCTTTTGGTTTTGTGAATTCTGCCATTCATTATAACGTATCTCTCCCCGTCATCAATGTTTCTTAGCTACTAACTAATCTCTCTCCTTTAAATTTTTCTCCTTTTTCTAATCTTACCTTAAATGATTCTTTTGTTAAATAATTAGATTCTCTTTTCACTTCACGTTCTCAGGGGACCAACTTTCAAGATGTCCTGTGTCTCCTTCGACCTCATCCTGCACAACCTCCTGTCAACTTAAGTCTCATCTCCATTATTTATAATGTATTCTCTTTGCTATGTATTTTTGTTTGAAATCTAAATTCTGTGCCTAGGCAAATTCCCTACATTCTGACCATCTTGTTCAGGTGCCAGAAGGATGTGTTATGGTACCATTACCATCTCTATCAGCTTCTGCTACGAGCTAAGAGTTTTTTTGGGTTAAGTAATCTTTTTTGAACGTTTGGTTTAGTTAATTTTAGAGTATGTGTTTGTCAATGATTGCCATGCCATTGAATCCCATGACTTCGTTTAAGGAGGAATGTTGTTTACTCTTTTTCAGAGAATATTTTGTTTATTTTTTATGGCAAAGCTCTTTTTTTTTTTCCAGCGCCTACCATTTTATGTACATATGTATTTATATGTAAGATCAAGGATAAATAATGTCATAGTCACAATTTCTATAATTTTGTGTATTTATCTAACAATGTTAAAATATTTATGTCAAGCTGTAAATTTAAAATTTATTGGTAACCANTATTTATGTCAAGCTGTAAATTTAAAATTTATTGGTAACCAATTTTTAAATGTGCTCTGATCATGTTGAAAGCATCTAAAATAATTTTTTTAAACAAAAATTGTGCAATATTTTATATAGAAAATATAACTTTCAGTTTTTCCGTAATTTTCAACTTAGTATTATAAAGTATTAAGGTGTTAATGTACGATGGCAAAATATTTGCATTTTTTACTGGTGTTGTACCTAGCGACTTGATATATGTGGCAGTCACTGGTTTTTCAGAACGCACCCTACTTCCTTCTTGCTAGTAACTCATAATAACGTAGTTTGCAAATTATTCTGCTCTGCATTTAATCTCTTCTTGTGGACTGATTGTTCAGTTTTTACCGCATTCGTGGTCCCCGGCCCGGACTTAAAATTCCACATTGAGGCCTGTCCAAAATCCAGCTCGTAGCGTTCTGATGTCTTGATGCCTCTTTCACACCTTTTGGTGACCATTTGATCATCACCTGGTTCCTTTCGCAGTTTTTAGTGACCTATTGATAACTTATCCAATAACTTTCTGGTAATTTTTCTGGTTACTTTCTAGTAACTTTTAGTGCCTTTAGTGACTGTGTAAGTTGTCATACTGCATTTTTGAGTGTACTGGTTTATTATAGGTATTTATATGTATTTTATAAAACAGGTTATATCTAATATTTCTTTTTTTATTTTAAATATTCTTTGTTTGTATTTTTTTNTTATATGTATTTTATAAAACAGGTTATATCTAATATTTCTTTTTTTATTTTAAATATTCTTTGTTTGTATTTTTTTGTTTATTCAGTTAATCTTAAATGTTCGTGGATTTTATATTACATTTTGTATAATACGTTTATTGTTGTTGCTGTTGTTTTCGCCACCAGAAGGTGCTGGTGTCCTATTTTATAGGCTGTTCGTAGTAAAGTGAGCACTTTTGAGGCCCTAGTGACATTTTCCTTTCAGCCATTTTTTATCCTTTAACCACCATTTAAAATAAATATTGCCATATAAATAATGAACAAAGNATTTTTTATCCTTTAACCACCATTTAAAATAAATATTGCCATATAAATAATGAACAAAGTCTGTATTTTCCACCGCACTCGGAAGTTAACGTCTAAGGCTAAAATAACATGTATTTATTGACTATTATTCCAAATAAGAGGGCTTTCAAAAGTGCTCGCTTTACCGTGAATAGCNCTAAAATAACATGTATTTATTGACTATTATTCCAAATAAGAGGGCTTTCAAAAGTGCTCGCTTTACCGTGAATAGCCTATAGTTAGGTAGCTTCAAAGACATGTGGGGGAGTTTTGCATCAGCTGACACCCTAGGGAGTCATGCATTAGCTGTCACAGAATGTTTGTTGTTCGTGCCCTGGTCACAGGGAGTCTTAGTTGCGCTGTCGTGAAAGGTGATTATTTGCAAGCTTTCGTTATGGGCTGTGGTGGCTGAGCCTCGGACTTAATNTTAGTTGCGCTGTCGTGAAAGGTGATTATTTGCAAGCTTTCGTTATGGGCTGTGGTGGCTGAGCCTCGGACTTAATGTAATCAGGCTGTGGACAGCAATGGTCGTGAAAGACTACGATGTGCCAAGGCACAGCATGTGGAATTGATTAANTTAGTTGCGCTGTCGTGAAAGGTGATTATTTGCAAGCTTTCGTTATGGGCTGTGGTGGCTGAGCCTCGGACTTAAAATGTAATCAGGCTGTGGACAGCAATGGTCGTGAAAGACTACGATGTGCCAAGGCACAGCATGTGGAATTGATTAANAATGTAATCAGGCTGTGGACAGCAATGGTCGTGAAAGACTACGATGTGCCAAGGCACAGCATGTGGAATTGATTAACAACTGTAGTTATGAATGTTTAGATGCACACGGATTGGCAGTGTGAGGCTGTGATCACCATGATATGAACTGTGTCGTTTATTGTTGTCATTGTTTTACGACTGTAAGGGCAGACGCAGAAGTGTGTAGGCCATATTTGTCATGATTCCTACTGTGATTCATATAGCAATTCCTACAGTGTCAGGACTCAACCAAATTTACGTAATACACTGGAGGCAGACACCCTAGTATGTGGCTATTTATTTTGGACTCTTGCTGTCATACAAGTGCAATTTGGAATTGGACACATATATGATAATTTTGCAAGTACAACGGGATGTGCGGAAGACATCATATACGTGATTCCCTGGGTTGTTGTCTGTGGCGGAGCTGGCGAATGGTGGGCTTCATGAGTGCCAGCCAGCTGGATGTGTAGGCCGACGTGGTAATGACAACAGGCGGGGATCCGGTGAGGAGTCAAATTGGAATTGGCTTCTTGGCATTTTCATGGGAGCGTAGCAAAATGTAGTGTATGCAGATACTGTGTCGATGTTCATCCTATTATGCCCTAANTTGGCATTTTCATGGGAGCGTAGCAAAATGTAGTGTATGCAGATACTGTGTCGATGTTCATCCTATTATGCCCTAGTCAGGCCAGGATGTCTATAGAACAAGTAATTATATTAACAATTTAACGTAGTACATACACCTTACTTAAATAATTTTATTCTGGACCTTCACAGTTTTTTCTTAAGCTATTCTACCGTATTTTAAAAATTGTAAAATTAATACTTTAATTTATTAATATACAGAGTGATTCTAAAATCATGGGACAAACATTGAGGGGTGGTAGAGCTCACTAAAACAAACAATTATTGTATAGGAATATATGGGCGGAAGTGACGCGTTGAGGTACAAACACAAAAATATAACACATTAACGGAAACATAAAATGTTCATTAGCAGCATACTTAACAAGTGATTCTGTACAGGGGTCAATCGAGGACTGTACGACAACCACACCTTGAAGAAGTCATCTTGTATCATGTGGACGAAACACCCGGCACAAGTACAAGGGCTGTAGCATGTCGTCTACATGTCAGTCAACCAACTGTTTGGAGAGTTTTACATGAAGAACGTTTGCACCCATTCCACATACAGGGAGTTCAAGCTTTGCAGACGTGTGATTACCCTCTGCGCGTGCCTTTCTGCCAATGGTTCTTGCAACAGTGTGCGTTGCAGCCGGCTTTTCCAGCTCATGTGCTTTTCACAGATGAGGCAACCTTTACACACGAAGGCGTTTTCAATGCCCACAATTCTCATGCATGGGCAACAGAAAATCCACACGCCCACATGCATTCCAACAATGCTTCTCTGTGAATGTTTGGACGGGCATTGTGAATGATTACCTCATAGGCCCATATCTCCTACCACCCGACTCAATGGCCACTGTTATCTAATATTTCTGGAATATGTTTTACCAGAATTGCTGCAAGACGTTCTGATTGGTGTTCACAATCAAATGTAGTTGCAGCATGATGGTGCGCCAGCCCATTTCAGTATGGAAGTCTGCAATTACGTGGATGCTACTTTTGGGGTGCGCTGGATTGGGCGTAGGATGGGTCAGTCCGATGGCCACCACGATCGCCAGATTTATCGAGTCTCGATTTTTTCCTATGGGGGCATTTGAAAGCCCTCATTTACGAGACTCCAGTTGATTCCATTGAAGAGCTCATTGCTCGACTATCCTGTGCGGCTGCACGCGTGCGTGAAATACCCGGCGTATTTGAATCTGTTCGCCAATCACTCCACCAACGCTACCAAGCTTGCGTTACTGTCGGTGGTAGCAATTTTGAGCAATTATTATAAAGATTGCTGTAAAAAGGCATGTAGCGGCGACGTTGTAAATAAACAATGTGTTGCATTTCATGTGTTATTTTTGTTTTTGTGCCTCAACGCGTCACTTCCCCCCATATATTCCTATACAATAATTGTTTGTTTTAGTGAGATCTACCACCCCTCAATGTTTGTCCCATAATTTTGGANCCCATATATTCCTATACAATAATTGTTTGTTTTAGTGAGATCTACCACCCCTCAATGTTTGTCCCATAATTTTGGAATCATCCTGTATATGCTGTGAATGGTTCAGTCATAGTAACTAAAAAATTATTCAAACAAATAGTACAGTTGCACTAAAAAAAATTTCAGGCTGAAAAATAGATTTTTCCGCCAAGTAAAAATGTGTGGCTTGGAATGGATTAAATACTGTATTTAACATACATCATTCAATCATTGTATGCTGTTGTGACCAGCAACTTAACACATAAGTGTACTTTAGCTTACTCCGACCTCATCTCTCTTTCTCCTTGCTGACCATGCTGACGGGTTGTTGAATCCATTGTCCATCAGGATTTTCACTATCTGCTGTTCCAAGTTGAAATAGGATATATAGCCTGGTGTTAGCTCAAAATACATGGTGCAACCCTAAACCACAAGGAGTCAATCTCAGTCATAACAAAACTATTATCAAGTCTTGTGAGGAGATGATCTGGAGCTAGGGTACCACAAACTTATTTTCTGTTATACTGATTTTAAGCATGTTTTTTTTACAGTGCCACCACCAAAATACAGTTTTTGTCAAATGCTGAGTTTTGTATATGCATAAAACTAATAACATTCTGTACTTGTTCATGTGTATTCCTATGGCATGATGTAAGGTTTTTTAAAGTAATGATGTTTGAATAATCTGGTTTTTGAAGGTAGTTTATCCTTTTTTGTTTGCTAGAAATTTGGAGTCAAAGAACATGAGGTGCATGCTGCTTTGCTAAGTGGGGACCCACATGACCAATTAGCAATTGCTTACCATCTGGTAATTGACAACAAACGAATTGCTGATGAGGCAGCAAAAGCTGAATTGAAGGACTTCTATGTAGCAAGCAGTCCCCCACCAGTCTCCTTCAGTCCAAGTGATCTGAATCCGAGCCCCATTCGACCTCATCCTGAAAGAATTGCTCGTAAGTAATTCAGTCACATTTTACTAATATAAGTAGAATTGATTACCTTTTTATGAATCTTTAAGGGGAAGAAGGAAGATGTTTAAATTCTTCAAATATCACATTCTTCCCCTGAATTTCTTGAACTATTGGAAAACAGAATATTTGTACTTGAGAAAAGTTTACAATTGCAAAACTGTAATTTTTGTTACCATATTTACTCATTTGTCAAATTCTTTTCATCTTTCATTGTTTAAAGTCCCAACATTACAACTTAACAGATTTTAAACTGAATTGACTATCATTAAAATAAAAATTATATTCATAGTTGTGCAATTCAGTTAAATGACAAACACCCATAAACAAATTTTTCTTGTGACATAATGATCAAACATTTTTAGATATATTTGAATAATTAATATAGTATGACTTCAGCATACTGTTATTTTATATTCTTTAAGATGGAAAATTGTAGAACTGATCCTGTGTTCACAAATTTCTACATAATGCACTTTTATTTTTACAGTGTTTCAGAATTGTGAAATAAAATTTTACTGTAATTTTTTAGTATGAAAAGTGAGAATGGACACACAGTTGCTGAGGTAACAGTTTGACCTTCACTTGATATTAAATGTCGGATCTGTTAGAACTTTGACCTTGATGTCGGTAGGTTGACTTTCAATGACCTTAAACCCAAAAATGTAAAGAAAGTTATGAAATATTGAAATAAATTCATTAAAATAGTTATTAAAGTTTTGAAAACATGAAGGCTTAGTCTAAGGTTTCTATATTTGACTTACTCTCAGTGCCCATCACTTCTAGAGCATGGTCCTAGGTTGAACTCGCAGGGTTGTATTCACAGTCATGTCATGAACACCAGCTCCTTTAAGAAGTTATGCTTTTGCTAAGGGACCACGGTGATGTAGTAGTCAGATTACTCATCTCCCGCTATTTGGAATAGGGTTCAATTCCTAGCGGGGTCACCCAAATTTTTACATATGGGAAACATGTTGAACATTGCTGTTGGCCAGCTGACTTTCTCAGAGTACTTCTGTTTCCTCCACTCTGCTCAATTTTCACCTCATTTCACCCTCATCAGTGCCAAAGACCTCAAGTTCAGCACCAACCAAAACCTTTCAACTCACCTATACTTGTACTTCAAGTTTCTGTTGAAATCTTGAGCTAATCTCAAAGAAATGCTAACAAATATCGTGTTATTTTTGTTTTCCTTAAGACTGCGTGTTTGATTCCAGGCAGATAACTCCCAGATTTTTGCATGTGTAAATTGTACTAAACAATGCCGCTGGTTATTGGGCTTTCTCAGGGATCTTCTGTTTCACCGTTTTTCAGGGATCTTCTGTTTCCCCTGCTCTTGCATTCCGGTGCTGCTCCATTCTCACCTCACTTCATCCTCATCAGCTCTAAAGACCTCGTTAAGAGACACCCAAATCTATCCACTCTTCTTAAGGCTGCATCTTTCATAGTCACTGCTTGAGAATGTCATTTACAAACCATTTGATAGTCATTGAGCCCTTGCTTAAGCAAGGGAGTAAGACCATCTTCATTAAGTTAGTTGTATGCTTGTCTCATAACATTGTAAAATAGCAGAGATAATTGAACAGTGACAACCTCTCAAAGTAAAGCCTCTATGTTTAAATCATAAAGCATATAATCTGTACTATACATATATAAGATAAGCTTTGAAACATTATGAAGCAGTTCAAGTGCAGAGAGTGTATTTATTTCTAGATGTTGAAATATTTTCTGGTGGCAAAACAGTTGCTGTTGGTTTTTCATTATTATATGTAAGAATAGTAGTGGACTGGAGAGGTTTGAGGGGGCTCTTAACAACAGGATCTTGAGAGCCGACTAGGGTGAAGCAAGGTGAGTATTGAGCAGCACCAGAATGCAAGAGTGGGCAGAATGCAAGAGTGGGGGAAATGGGATATTCCCGAGAAAACTTGCTGACCAGCAACATTGTCCAGCACAATTTCCACATGCGGTAAGAATAGCATCATATAATAAAAAAGAGTTAATGCTATATAACAACATTTCATCAGTTTTGAGTGGAAGTTTGATGCCAACCATTCCTACAAAATGTTTTGTACTGGTAATATTTTGTTTCTATAGATAGTTTTTTGTGACAACACTTACTAAAGNTTGTTTCTATAGATAGTTTTTTGTGACAACACTTACTAAAGTCATATAACATTGGAATTAATTTTTTTTTAAGTCCTGGTACTTATTTATGTTGTATTTTTGTTATGAATAAACACACAAAAACAATTTAGAAACTAAGCTACAAAGGTAATGAAAATAAAAATGATTACAGTATTAAAGAAGCTTGAACAGTTATTTAAATAACTTATGATGTAGTTCTGCAATATACAGTGGAAACTCAATCCATCGAGCACGGATGGATCGAAAGTCAGTGTCCACAGAAAATTTTTTGTGGGCCCAACAAAATTCCTATGTAAATAATGCTAAAAAAGTAAGTTTTTCCCAAACTCAAAATTTAATTTTTACCGCACCGATAGAACAAAAATTTCTGTAGCATCGCCAAAAATTACATGCTCAAATCATTAAACNAATTTAATTTTTACCGCACCGATAGAACAAAAATTTCTGTAGCATCGCCAAAAATTACATGCTCAAATCATTAAATAATGAAGTATTAACAAACAATTATATAAGTATCAACTGTAGTCACAATGGCATACAAAGTCGGTACAGTACATTATGTACACATGCACAATACTAATAGATAAAACAAATAAAATAAATTTCCAGCACACATTGTGTTCACGNAGTACATTATGTACACATGCACAATACTAATAGATAAAACAAATAAAATAAATTTCCAGCACACATTGTGTTCACGTACGTCTCACTGCCCTGCGTTTAGTTCTGTTTATGTAATTATAAACTTCAGAGACAACCTGGTTTGGATTTTGTCACGATTTTGCACTTAACTCGTTCTTTGTAACAAAAAATAATAAATAATAACAATAGAAGTTTCAGACTACACATCATGTATTTAGATAGCATAAAATAAAAAGAAACTGAAAAATTTTGAAATATAGTATATATGTGTATGAAATATGTAATGTAAACATTTTATTAGACATTCAGCAAGCTATTGCAATATTTACGGCAGCAGCCATGTTGGTAACGACCAGCAGAGCAACCACAAGAAACAGCAGTGCCATATTTTCGAGATATTGATTCGCGATGCGACATTACCAACAACACTTGTAAGTTTTTCATTTGAATATTTTTTAATGAAAATTATGAATGCATTATGTATAAATGTAACTCTAATAAATACGCCCGGAAAAATAACAAAAAAGGCAACGCAAAATTAAGGAAACCCTATGCACTGCACTTTATCAATCACAAGATTAAAGAAATTTTCATTTCTTAGCAAGTAACTGCGACTGTTGTTAGTTGCTCTATGGATAATACATCCGTTAAGTTTCTGTGCACGTGGTTTTAAAAGAGGTGTTTAAATACGGTTTTTATTAAATTTTACTGTGAATACCGAAAAAAATTACAGTGGATCATTTTTTTTTTTTTTTACACCTAAGGTTAACACTTCTTGGTTCCCTTGAAAACTTTAAAACAGTGTTCTACTGTATTATGAATGTTTTCTTTAACAGTCCCATTTGCATTGTTTTATTTTAGTTAAACCTGACAAATACCTACCATAGGCCTATCAATGTGTTCAGCATAAAGTTTAATGAGGTTGGGTTTTTTTATTGGTTGACTAATATGTCTAGTCCACATCTACAGAACATCCGCATCNCATAAAGTTTAATGAGGTTGGGTTTTTTTATTGGTTGACTAATATGTCTAGTCCACATCTACAGAACATCCGCATCTATAGAATTTTTATGTCAGTCCCCTGAAATTCGATAGATAGGGTTTTCGCTGTATATGAATGAATGTGAATAAAATAAATGTGTTCCAGAAGTTCAAGAACTTTGAATATGTATTTATTTATTTCTAATGTATGGAATATATTTTTATGTAAATAATCTCCTGCNACCATACAGTAACATCTCATTTATTTGTTTCGCTAAGACGAGACACTAAACCCTCTCCCCCAAAGAGATATTCACCGCATTCCTTCATGCCATGCTCCATTCCAGGCAGTGTGAGGCTTCACAGAATGCCAACAACACTGGGTCTGTAAACAAAACTTGTGTCTTCCTTCATACAGGATTCGTATAATANGACCATACAGTAACATCTCATTTATTTGTTTCGCTAAGACGAGACACTAAACCCTCTCCCCCAAAGAGATATTCACTGCATTCCTTCATGCCATGCTCCATTCCAGGCAGTGTGAGGCTTCACAGAATGCCAAGGGTCTGTAAACAAAACTTGTGTCTTCCTTCGTACAGGATTCGTATTATATAATACCCCAACTTTGAAGGTCTATAATATCAAAACCACACAACCTACACCTTGATTGACCAATCAAATGAATCGTGGAACAGTGAAGTTTGTTTACCATACATTCATAAATGTTCAATATGACCACCATGAGCGGCCCAAATTACATCTACGCGATAATCAAACTTGTTCCACGCTCTTGTCAGCATGTCCGGTGTTACGGTTTGGATGGCATTCGTAACTCTCAGTTTGAAGTGGTGAGGGGCTAGCGAGTTTGCATTCAACGCGTGGATATGAAGGGGACGGTCTGATGTTTCCTTTATGGTGTGCCACCCTATTTGCACCTAGCTGTTCGCAGATACCTGGACGAGATGTTGCCACAATGCTGGATTGGTCGAGGAGCAACTGGTGACCAGGCTCTTCATCATTGGCCCCCAAGAAGCCCGGATCTTACCACGTGTGATTTTTTTCTATGGGGGTACATAAAAGATCAAGTGTTTCGTCCACCATTGCCGGCTAACATTAGCAACCTCAAAACGAGAATTACAAACTTCATCCAAACCATAACACTGGACATGCTGACAAGAGTGTGGAATGAGTTTGATTATCGCGTAGATGTCGTTCGGGCCGCTCATGGTGGTCACATTGAAAATGTATGAATGTATGGTAAACAAACTTCACGGTTCCACAATTCATTTGATTGGTCAATCAAGGTTGTAGGTTGTTTGGTTTTGATATTATAAACCTTCAAAGTTGGGGTATTCTTTTATACTCATCCTTTATATATTAGTTGGTTAAAAAATTTTGTCTTTGATGTTCCTACAACAAGATCTCTATTCATAAATGGTTTGTGTGTGATGTGTAGATGTTTGAGCACAATATTTGGTTAATAAATAGTTACAAATAGTGCCATATAAAATTAAGAAAAGCAGAGTCTATGTGTTAAATATATGTAGTTTCAGGCAAAACATATTTTTCCAGAGATTATTTGTAAGGTGCTTAGTTAACCATGAATCAGCTACAAACTTTGTAGCCCAGTTCTTTCTTCCTTGTTTGTAGTACAGTCAAAATTACAGTAGATTTTTAATTTAAATAATACAGATGTTTGGATGTACTTACTTTTATGTATTAAGGAAGTGAGCAAAAGTCAACAAATCTAGATAGTAATTGATAAATGGCATGAAAATACATTTGTAATTTAAAAGAATTAGTAATACAAACTTAGTTTTTAGGGTTAAATTTACAACTTTGTATAATTTTGAATAGTGTGTTTAATATTTCAATTTAGTATCTTTGATCACAATCCTAAAATACAGTTTGAAAATACTGTACATGTAAATTTTCTTGTACAGTGAGATTTGTATTATCAGTGTCTTAAATCAACCATATGTACATATTCATAAGGTCTTAATATATTTAACACATTATACTTATAAAAATTTTACATCACAAACAAATTTAAATTTATTTAACTCATAAGATGTAACCTACATCTGTTTCATTGAGGACACTAACAACTAAGATCTTGTAGGTAGTTATGCACTCAAAAACATGACAAAAAACTGAGAAGTATGTTTAATTTATTGTAGGTGACAAATTTGGTATAACATCTTTGAAATATGTGGTTCTTATAATTCAGTATCAGTTTTGGTTGTTTCTATTGATTTAGAGATTTTAGGCAAAAATTTACCATAAAAAATAACTTACAAGTTCTGTGAAAAATACTTGATAAATTTGAACCTTATTTCCAAAAAAACTGAATGTGATAAATATCACAAATCACTGTTCTTATGAGTATATCAATGAAATCATATCACCAAGATGTTGATAGATCATAATAAATATTACAGTTTTAAAGTTACTAGAGGAATTTTTTATCATTGTACACTGAAGAGCCAAAAAAACTGGTACACCTGCCTAATATCGTGTAGGGCCCCTGCGAGCACGCAGAAGTGCTGCAAGACGACATGGCATGAACTTGACTCATGTCTGAAAGTATGCAGGAGGCATTGAAATCTGCGCCAATTTGAGAAAGGGTTGCTTGTCTGTCACGTTTAATGATTCTCATCAGTCGTCGTCTGTCCTGTTCGTTCACTATCTTTTTCCGGCCACAGCGATGTCGAAGATTTCATGTTTTACCGGATTCCCGATATTCATGGTACACGCGTGAAATGGTCGTACGCGAAAATCCAAATTTTATTGCTACCTCAGAGATGCTATGTCCCAGCTCTCGTGCGCCGACTATAACACCACATTCAAACTCACTTAAATCTTGATAACCTGCCATTGTAGCAGCAGTAACCGATCTAGCAACTTTGCCAGACACTTGTTGTCTTATATAGGCGCTGCCGACTGCATCGCATTACTCTGATTGGTTCCATACCTCTGTTATTTGCATACACACGCCTATACCAGTTTTTTTGGTTCTCCAGTGTAATTGTCTCAATGTGGGGGTTCACATGCTATAGGTTGAACTGAACACAGTATTAAATAGCACTCTCCAAACAAATTAAAGGGTGTCAAAGTATTTATTATTAAACAAAGTATTCTCTTGGTTATATACTTCTTTGCAAATCACTACATATTTTTATAATTTTGTTGTAGAAATTCTTATTTAATATCTTTGTGAACTAAATTTATTTTGGTCCATTTTTAGTACATAATTGTGCTTATCACAAACTTTTTACTAGAAAATTTCCTTGTACAATTAAAATAAATTGATACTATATAGTTGAACCATTACACAGTTTTTATACTCTGATATGCATAAGAAAGTAATTTATTGTTGCAGCTTGTCCTCGTTAAACACAATTTTGTATTATAATACAATAAAGGAACCAGCTAACTGTATTTTTTAATTTTCAAAACCAACAAGCATACACAAAGAATTTTTAGGGTCACATTCGTTTGAAACAACCATGTGACAGTTCAATATTTATTTACACAGCATAGTAACGCAAAGTTGAAAAGTTATCACCATTAATGGATAATCAAAATGTTGGTATAATATGTGCTAAGTTTCTCTTTGAATATGCTGCATACTTCACAAGTAAGCACATCAAGTTCTTTTCTAGCATTACTACAAAATTAATTTTTTCTCTGTACACTTAATGTAGCACATCATCGCGTATATCTTAAAAAATTTCCAACATTCGCACGTCATATCTGTTACCACTGCAGGCATGGTGGCCATGATGCCAACATTTAAGAAGCAAAACAAACTTTCCATGAAGGAAAATAAACATGCATTGTTAAAGTTGCATTTAATTTGATCACTTACTCATTATTATTTCAGCACAAAGTTAAGTTTATTACACAAACAGCCATTTTGTGACTAGATAAAATAAGATATAGTACCAATTTAGTAACAAACTCTTTCCTGTTCACTTAATGGTCCATGGTTTGTTGTGCGTATGCAGTGATGTCATCACATCTGCAGCTCATAGACTTTCTAACCACAACCCCCTTCCCACTTTATCAAACATCATCAGTCAAATATTTAGAAATGTAGGGAAAGAGGGGGAAGGGTAGCAGATGCCACGACTGCGAGATGATCTACCCACCATTTTAGACATGCTCTGGAGGAGAAAATTGGCAAAATGATCTTCACTTTCAATTATTCACTTATCAGCTGATACTGGCTTTTGTATATGGGACATATTACTACACACTTGCTGGCATATTGGAATTCTTTTGTAAGATAGACAATAAACTGAAAAAAACAGCATATTGTTCAAGATACAAAGTTTAGTAATTACAATGATAAAGTGCTTATTTATAAATGAATAATCAACAGAACTTTAAGTGATAAGAACATTTGGTTAAGTATTTCATATTATATAAGTAAAATAAAGATGTGCAGACTTTATAAAAATTTCAATACCATCTCAAACAAAACGTGTGTGAAACTTTCAAACTGACCAACCAGATTTATTTGGCTGCCATCCACTTTAAAGTTGGCAATTAATAAGCAAACCATTTTGGTTTTATATTTCTTTAATTAAGTCCACTTATTTACAAAATTAGAAAATTATAAGCATAGTTGTCATTCAGATTTATGATAATCCTTCTTTGCTGTTATGACTATATAGAATTTAATGTTGGTTACAAAATAAATTTATTTGGCAAGTAGTGGTTATAAATAATTTTAATTTGTATTATTTTGTACAAAATATTCACATATCCATCTTATGTGTGAATAAACAGATAAGTTAAAGCTGTCCAGAGCATAATTATTTGGTAATTGTGAATGGGTAGCAGAATTTGTTAATATAAAGCCTTCTATCCAAGTTTCAAACCTTTTCTCCATTCGAGTTGGGAATTGAAAGAAAAAAAAACAGTTACCCAACAGTGTAGAACACAGCCAGTAGAACAAACTGCTGTGCTGAAAACTGAGAATGGAATTTTGTCAGATGCATAATATAAGCTTTTTCTTTTTATATAGCACTAAGATTGGTGTTCCAGACTGGCTGTTGCAGATGTTAGAAAACATCTGAACAGCCCATTAAGGTAGCTCAAAATATTAAAATAAGGAAAACTGAAAAATAGAACTTTATTGTGTAACATCTTTGGAACCAGCAAACAAATGTTGTAATGAATATGGCACAAACATAATATCATGTGTGTGTCGCACATACATATATATATAGTGTTATGGTAAGCAAACTAAAATTACATGATATTAGCCCCTTAGTCACCAATTTTCAAAACAGCAGCTTTATATTTTTGGTTAGCATTTCTTATCAACCAAACCATTTGGTCTATTAAGGGGAAATATGTTCTGCTGGCAGTACCTATTACAATCATTTGAATGTGTTATTTCACAGTGTCCTTGTTCACTATTTTGCAAGACAGTGCCACCTAGAAGAAATTAAGCTTTTATGCACTTATCAAAGAACAACTTAACTGATTTCCTTTAGAGTTGGTACACAAATAGTGCATTGATAGCCCACTTAAACTTACATGATTATAGTATCTTGGGCACTTATTTTCAAATTAGGATCTTTATAAATATTTTATGTTAACGTTCCATACCTAACAAATAAATAGATCTATTTCAGCAAAACTTTTTATGCTGACAGTACATAGGTAATCCACTGACTATTTTATTTTCCATTTTGGAAGCACCATCTGATAGATATAGATTTTCTACAATATTTCAGGGACACCAAAACAAATACCAACTAAGATATTAACCCTTTGTTGGGTGTGGTTTTATGATACGTTTTTAGACCTGTGGAGTGAAGTTTTTTAGTAACTATGAAAAATTTAAAGACCACATATAAAATGCATTTTATCTTAATGACATTTGTAATATATTTTTAATTTTCAGCAGTTACAATTTTTGTTTGTATAACTTTTATATCATGAAAATTACTTATTTTGTAAATTTTTCATATAATTTTTATTGTACTACTATATTCAATTATAATTATTTTTAAAATGCATCAACCATCAGAAACTGCAAATAACATGAATAATTACACAATTACAAACTGATAAACGGTTTCAAAATTTTTTTAAAAATAAAAAGTATCTATTAAAATGCACCGAAACACACAACACACTTACATAGAGTTGCACATCTTATTCTATACAGACATCCAAAATATTCTTTATTTTTATGAAATAAAAAAAAAAGTAAAATTGGTATTCATAGAATACATGAAAACATTTAAAAGTTCTTCAATGTGTGAAAAATTGTGGTAGGAAGGAAAATTGTTCAACATCTCAATCAAAACACTAACATCTCAATCAAAACATATCTATATTATACAAAGTTGCGAATCCTATTCTATACAGACATCCAAAATGTTCTTTATTTTTATGAAAAAGTAAGGCAAATTTTATTTCATAAAAAAAACATGAAAAACATTTAGAAGTTCTTCACTGTGTGAGCTGTGGCGAAACATAGGAAGATGCAAAGTCCCACATCACATTCTGAACACATCCACCTAGTCTTTTCACTGGTTTTTGCTGCAGTTGAAGGTACAGGTGATGGAAAATGCCTCGCTGACAGCCGCAGTGGTGATGGTGGAATGTCTGGAGAGGGCCGTCCACCTTTTGATGGTGTGTGTGTGGGACTGAACTCCTCTAGCAATTGCCGAACTAGGTTCAGCCTAAAATGAATAAGAGATGTTTTCTTGCTAGTTCTCATGTTGTATAGAATGCGAGGATTCAGAATAATCATGTCTAAAATATTAAAAAAGAGCTATTTGTACCACTTTACGGACTTCCTTGTGCAGTCAAGGAAGCTGATTTGCATGTTAGATTTGTCAACAAGGCCCATGTTTTTGTTATACTCAACAACAGACACTGGCTTTTTGACATTTTCACCTTTGGCTCTGTCTTTCTTGTTAGTTTCAATCAAGTTGTGTGTGTGTACTAAGCTAAGCATGCACACGTCACTCTTGTCGTGACATTTCTCGGCTAGTAAGTTATCAGTGTGAAACACTGCACTCTCACCTTTCTTCAGTTTCGGCATAAATTTAGGCATCTCTTTCCTCTTTGTCCTCACTGTCCCAGATGCACATGTTTGTTTTTGGAGAAGAAAATCAAACAGTTTTGGACTCAAACACCAATTATCAGTGAAAACTACGTGCCCTTGCCCCAGATTAGGTTCCAGAAGCGTTTTAACAATAGATCCAGAAACACCAAGGTCGTCAATCTTTTGAATGTTAGTTTGCAAACCAGTGTAGACAAGAAAATCAAAAATATATCCTGTTGCACAATCACACAAAACAAACAACTTTACTCCAAACCTGTGGCTCTTAGATGGTACGTACTGTTTGAATACCAAATGACCCTTCCACACTATTTTGCTTTCGTCAATGCAGAAATTTTTTTGTGGTCTCAATAATATTTTTAATTTCATAAGTGCTGTTTCTAGTATTGTACTTATTTTGTAGAGCCTATCACCAGCTACCTGATTGTAAGGATCACAGAAATTAATAAGGTGAACCAATATTAAAAACCGATCTTGTGAAAATATTTTACTGAATATGGGTGTGGAGGTAATGGGATCAGTAGACCAGATATCTTTCATACGGTGTTATGCTATGTGCGGCATCAAAATTACTATAGCAATAAAAGTGTATAGTTCAGAAACTTTTGGTTTGACCCACTGGTTCAGTTATGATTTTTTTTTTTTTACTTCAAAGCTGTTTGTAATATAAGAGTGATATTTGTCTGACTCATCCACAATGTGTTCAATGAGATTACTGTCAAATAGAAGTTTGAAAACATCAGATTAACCTTCATTTTCCAGTAAATTTAAATTTTCTGCAAGTCTGGAATTTAAATCTAAATTTTGTGGTTTATAATTTGCATTTTTTCCCACCGAAATCTGTTATGAAAGCTTGCGTGAACATCTGCGACTGATTCGTTTTACATCCTATTGTTGTCACCACCTGTATCTGCTTGTCGTTCGGGTGCAGAAATACTATCATCACTGTCACTTTCGCTTAGCGTACTAACATCTCTCACGGATTCCCAGTTATAGATATTTTCACTAAGTTCCTTGCTAGAAAGTATTTTTCTTTTATGTGATGATGACATTGAAAATTTAATTTTTTTCTTTCAACACCGCACTTACATTGACAAATAAACGTACATTACAACCTGTCACAAAAGAATAAAAACATACAGTGTTTAAGGCAACACAGACACACACTTCAGAAACAAAAGCTAGAATCAATTAGCATTTCTTGTACAAAATATGCAGTAAACAGCGCACCAGCCACACCCTTCTGAAACTAAAGCTGCTATCGATACACATTTCTCACAGGTGCCTACTGCAGCACGCTGCGGCTGTTTTTTAGCTACTGCCTTTATCTGTGATGTTGGTGATAGCACAGATGACAGCACAAGCCTGCAGTATGTGGCCTGCACCATTTTTCACTCACAGTTGGTACATTTACTGACATACTAATTTAAACAACTTTAAAAATGTATATTTACATGCATACTTTGACAGGCAGAAATAATTTGCATGTAAATGTACGTACATACAAATTAAAGGGTTAAAGAGGTATTTATTTTTGTGAATGATATTTTAATCCATGCTGCAAAACTTGAAGAACATGATCTTCAACCAGGTAGAGAAATTAACTTTAGGTATAATATCTGTAAGTTTCAGTTTTTATTGTCAAAAGTATAATATTGTGGTTATATTTTTGGCAATAACTTAGTTGAACGAGATTATGAAAAAATTAGTGTAATAGTTGAGTATCTATGATGAACCTAACGATAATGCCAGCCTACAAACGTTTTAGGCATGGTTAACTTGTAGAAAGTTATATAATATATGATTCTGAAATAATACCTCCAGTAATACAGCATTAAAAGATAAACTTAGATTTTATTTTGCTAGATAGTGTGTTGATGAGCATGTAAGAAAATAATTGCAGCAACACCAGTGTTTTCAACATTTTAACCTTACGCACAAATTGTTATATAAATTGACAGTTGTAAATCTGTGATTGGATCAGTCTTGCTGCAGAAAAACCTTTGCTATAAGCATTGAAAAGCTGAATGGAATGTAAGAATAGGTATGGACAAAAAAAACTTGTTCATACTGATCATCAACCTTTGATTTCAGTAATGAAAAAGCGTTTTCATAAAATCTATTCATCAATAAGATTATAAAAATAAAATAGAAGTTGTCTATTTTATGACATTGAGCTATACACTGAGGCGACAAAAGTAATGGGATACCTCCTAATATCGTGTCGGACCTCCTTTTGCCTCGCGAAGTGCAGAAACTCGACGTGGCATAGACTCAACAAGTCGTTGGAAGTCCCCAGCAGAAATATTGAGCCATGCTGCCTCTATAGACATCCATGATTGCGAAAGTTTTGCCGGTGCAGGAGTTTGTGCACGAACTGACTTCTCGAATATGTTCCATAAATGTTCGATGGGATTCATGTCGGGCGATCTTGGTGGCCAAATCATTCGCTGGAATTGTCCAGAATGTTCTTCAAACCAATCGCGAACAGTTGTGGCCCGGTGACCTGGGGCATTGTCATCCATAAAAATTCCATCCTTGTTTGGGTCCATGAATGGCTGCAAGTGGTCTCCAAGTAGCTGAACATAACCCTTTCCAGTCAATGATCGGTTCAGTTGGACCAGAGGACCCAGTCCATTCCATGTAAAAATAGCCCACACCATTATGGAGCCACCACCAGCTTGCACTGTTCGTTGTTGACAACTTGGGTCCATGGATTCGTGGGGTCTGCGCCACACTCGAACCCTACCATCAGCTCTTATCAACTGAAATCGGGACTCATCTAACCAAGCCACGGTTTTCCAGTCGTCTAGGGTCCAACCGATATGGTCACGTGCCCAGGAGAGGCGCTGCATGCAATGTCGTGCTGTTAGTAAAGGCACTCAAGTCTGTCTTCTGCTGGCATAGCACAGTACAGCCAAAGTTCGCCGCACTGTCCTAACATACACATCCGTCGTACGTCCCACATTGATTCCTGCGGTTATTTCATACAGTGTTGCTTGTCTGTTAACACTGACCATTCTGCGCACACGTCATTGGTCTCGGTCATTAAGTGTAGACGGTCGGCCACTGCGTTGTCCATGGTGGGAGGTTATGCCTGAAATTTGGTATTCTCGGCACTCTCTTGACACTGTGGATCTCAGAATGTTGGATTCCCGAACAATTTTCGAAATGGAATGTCCCATGCGTCTAGCTCCAACTACCATTCCGCGTTAAAAGTCTGTTAATTCCTGCCGTGCGGCCATAATCACGTCAAACCTTTTCACGTGAATCACTTGACTAAAAATGAAAGCCCAACCAATGCACTGCCCATTTATACATTTTGTACGCGATACTACTGCCATCTGTATACTTGCATATTGCTATCCCATGACTTTTGTCACCTCTGTGTAATTGGTCCCTTCAATTAAGTTATTAATAGCTATGGGGCAGCTTCAGAAGCAGTTGTTAATTGTGATACTATTATCAGTTTTATGATTCATTCAATAAGTGTTTCTAGTAATTTGAAGTTTGTTGGATGGGGATACCCAAAAAGATGATGTTTTAAAATTACTATTATTAAAATGGTTGACCAACAGATAAGACAAAAATACCTGATATGTGAAGTGGGTTTTGTGGTCTGTAAAATCAGATCTATTTTGAAGATGATCTATCGTTTTATCGAAATGAAATATTTGTTCCTTAAAGTTAAGGATGAAATATTTTGAATAAAATACATGAAACTCATTAAGTAATTACAAAAACTACTGTGAAAATGAAATTATTTTTTTTTAGTACAGTTCAACATAATATGTGAAAATATTAATTTAACTATGTAAAATTTGTGAAAAATGTTTAGAAAATAATGTGAAGCAAACACTTTTGCAAGCTTAGCAACCAACATTACCTTTTCAATATGTTATTAATGATGTTGTGCAGTTATTTGCTTTTATATGATTTTTAAATGCAACTTTTGAATATTTGTTATTTTATGATTTTTAAATGCAACTTTTTATTATTTGGTTTTATATGATTTTTAAATGCAGCTTTCAAGTAGTGAGCATAGGCACCCCTGAGGCTGAACACATGGTGAGGAGCAAAACAGATAGGGTAGATTTTCTTGATTCTTCCAGGGTAAACAACCCTCAGCCTTTCTTTCTGTGCGATTGTCTTCCTCAGTATTTTCTTAAAGGGAGAGCTTTTTTTCAGATTGAAAGCTTTTATTACCTCAAAATAATCATTGTTAGCATAAAATATAGCAGTGCTTGAACCTGACATTTCTTATGAAATAAAAAAACTGAATGTGTTTGAAACTCTTAAATGTTGTGTATGGCGATAATGCTACGTCATGTACTTCAGTGTTTGAATAGCACAAACAATTTAGTGGGAGTCAGGAGGAGGTGAAAGATAATGTACATCTGAGTTGCCCTATGACTTTAAAAATTAATAAAAAGATTTAAATAAAATTAATGAAATTGTGCAGAACTATTGACTTCTGAATATTCAGATGACTGGAGACATGAAGAACCATAGACAAAAAGATGATAAGAGAGATTTTGCATGATCATTTGAACATGACAAAAGTGTATACAGTTTTTAGTGGAAAAAATCATTCCTTTTCTAGAACATCGTCCATATTTAATCAGATCTGGCATAGTTTAATTTTTACTTGTTCCTCAAAGTGAAAAGTGGAAGAACACATTTTCAATTTGTTGAAAAGGTGAAAAGAAAATTTGTGAACCTGTTGAAGAGGGTAACATTTAATGGGCTGTAACTCTACTTTGTACAGTGGAAGGTATGAATTTAGTGGTGTTAAGATAGGATCGGGGAATGTATTTAAGTGGATTAGTACATTGTAATATTGTGGCACTAAACCACATTTTCTCTCCATTCCAGCTACTTAATGGCCACACCTCGTATTCTTATGGTTACAAAATTAATTTAAAAAAAATTTTTGTTCTGTATTTGAAATTTTTTTGTATTTAAAGTAATACATAAACAATTATTAATAAATATGCTTCAGTTACTTAGAACTGCTTTGTTTCAAAGTTTATGTAATAAATTGTGTACCTGGTTGAGCTACATAAGAGAAAGAGTAAATACTGTGCAGCATTCTATTTCAATTCCACTCAGTTTCATAAACATCATAATACTGAATATTAAGGAGGATTGCAAGGAAAAGATGTAACAATTTTATTTAGCAAACAAATAGTATGAATTATGGAACTTTGTTAAAGAAACTTTAAAGACCTTACACAGCAAGACAAACTGTCAACAAATTGACATCCTGCCCTCCTGCTCGTCTCAATGACCACTGTCGCGTCATGCTTGAGCAGAGCGCCTGCATCGCTACGTGGAATAAGTGCCTTGCTTGCTGTACTGTTTGGTTAGGGGGATAATCTTTGATAGTGTGTAATCTTTGGACGGCTACATTAGAACTACCATAATCAATCTAGTTACTTTTTATTTATAAAACTAATCTCTCTTATTAGATTCAAACCAGTTGAACTCATTTTAGTAAGAGATTTTTCATGGCAGAGTTAGTTAGAGAAAATGTTCACCTCTTAAAACTCATGTTAATTTAAGAGAAACTTAAGGGGAAACAAACACTCTGTTTTTCTAAAATAAAATTTCAGTCAAGTTAACATCACCAGACTTCTTAACATAATTCTTAATGAAAGATAAAGCTATTGCCTTCACAGTCTCTGTGAAAAGATTATTAGAGAACATTTGTAGCCAATTTCCTGTTTGACGCTCTAAATGACTCGTTCAATTGAATAGGCCTGGTCGACAAATCTCTGAATACTTAAAGTCTTCTTATGTTAATTCACGTACTTTATTTGCGTTCTTTATTTGTTAATTAAAGTAATTGTGTATTTTGTTACACATGGAAATTGCTACACCAATAAGGTGTCATTCATTTGCAATAAAATACACCACATACAGTACCAATTGCACAATGCAAATGGGTTAAGTGATGTCACAGAAATGTCACTGCAACATGTGATATAGTGGGTTCTTGTGGCCAGTACTCAGTGCTTTAAATGGCCATACAACAGTCTGGAAGGCAGAAGTCTAAGTGTTAAGAGGCAGATCAGTATGTTATGGTGTTGTGCTCGCAAAGAATATCACTAATCAGGCCCATTTGGATAGGGTTGTATAATCAGACTGCATGAAACTGGATGGTCTGCTTCTTACATAGCCATTCATCTTGGGCGTGCAGCCACCACTGTGACAACAATGTGTGCCGGCATGGATATGTACAGGTATTACATCACATAGGGTAGGCACTGATCCTATCTTTTAAACACTGGGTACTGGCCACAAGCACCCCTGATATCACATGTTGCAATTACATTTCTGTGATGTCACTTTAACCNCTGGGTACTGGCCACAAGCACCCCTGATATCACATGTTGCAATTACATTTGTATTGTGCAATTGGTACTGTATGTGGTACTGAATTTATTTCAAAAGGATGACACTTTATTGGTGTAGTGATTTCTGTGTCCAACAGTGTAAAAATACCAGGCTAGCAAACCTCTATATATTGTTACATGCTGCAGTTTTCACCGGCCGCGAGCTCCCATTATGTGCAGTCCGGCTCTGGGGGATGATTCACCTTGACCCACCCCTCCCCCCAGGCAAACTCGCTCGCTGCAGCCGGCGGAATGACTGACAGCGGTGACGTAGCTGGCGTCACAGCCTCTCCTCCTAGCCCATGCTGGAAAAGCTGACAAGTGTAGAGGATGCGCAAAAATATTCTGGGAATCAGAACCCTCGGCGCAACGTGGCATTTAGAGAAATTTCTGGGCGATGGACTACGACCCTATAAATGTTGTAGCTGCCCAATAGCAGGCAGTCTTTCTGTAGACGCCAATTGGCTCAGTGCAGTATCCAGGCAAAGGCAAGTGCAACAAGAGTGACATTGGTGAAGAGGGCGGACGACAATGGGAGATTACAAGGCGACAGCGGACAAGGTGTTTGTGGTGTGAATGGACAAGAGAGCGTGAAACCCGACGAGTGAGGCTACTGTGCATGAGGGTGTTCTGNGAGTGAGGCTACTGTGCATGAGGGCGTTCAGAGAACTCTAGAACATTGCGGACTGGTGGGACCTGGTCTAAACTGAGGTGGGAATGAATAACATATGATACAGACTTTATTGTAAATTTTGGAACTGTCAAATATGAGCATATATGTATAAAATAATTGAATAGGTATTGACACACTGTCTATTAAGACTGTTTTTAATTATTTAATTACGTTAATTTCTTTGAGGTTATTGTAAATTTTATTGATTAAAGTCATCAATTGTAAACAGCATGTGATATCAATTTATTGTGAGATATTGAGTCAAGAGAATTTTGTTTGTAGTTATTGTAAATAAAATTAGGAAATTATAATGAACTCTTTTATTTAATTAAGACCTCCATCCCTTAACGTACTTGGTTTAGCCCACTGACTTTGAGAGATAATTGTAACGCTGGTGTCAGAAGTGGGATGGAGGCATTTTATTACAGTAGGATATTTAATGTTTAGATAATTTTGTAAATATAACAATAGTCATAGTAATAGGCCCAGGAATTATTACGAAATTTGTGGTTGCTAACTAGAAAAATTTTGGCAGGCATGGAAGCACTCCGTTCTTTAATCGAAAGTTAAGTGGTCAAATAAATAGCAAATTAGACATTGTAAACAGTTAAATAGAAACTGTAAATGACAATGTAAATAGCCAAATTAGTAATGTTAGTGATTCTGTAAATAGCCAAATTAGTAGTTTAAGTGAACTGGTAGACAGGAAAATTGACAGTGTTAGCGAAATGGTCAACAGGAAATTAGACAGCGTGAATGAAAATGTGGATAGAAAAATCGACAGTGTGAACGAAAATATTGATAGAAAAATAGACAGTGTTATTGATAATGTAAAGATGAAAATTCACGATACTACTGCTGTGGTTGAAAACTTAGATAAAAAGATTGAAAATGTTAATGAAATGGTAAACAGGAAACTTGAAAGTGTTAGTGAAAGAATGCACAGTGTAAACAAGAGAGTGGAGAGTGTTGAGCATGAAGTAAAACAGAAGGTGAGCGCTCTCAAGAAGGAATGGCGAGAATTCTTACAGCAACAGAAAATACAACATACAGTGGCGTAAGAAGAGCCAAGATTGGCCACCACCAAGCCTACGAGTGCAGGCAGCGAGAAGAAGGTAGAGGTTGCCACTAATGCAGCCATCGTAGGAGAGGCGCAGCAGTTCTGCAGTGTGGGTGGATAAAAGCATCACAATTAAGCCCACTCCCTACAATGGACAGAGACCTTGTCACAAATACGAACACCAGTTTCAGATCTTTGCCAACCCTGAATGGCTGAACTGACGAGCAAAGGGTGTACTACCTGGCGGCTGTACTGAGGGGACCTGTACTGAGTATACTGCAGTCCTCGCCAGAACGACATCAACTGGAGTACTCCACATTGGTGTCGGCTTTTGAGCTACGGTTCAGTGACCGATACCTGCGACACGCCAACCTTGCCCAATTACGAAGCCGTATCCGGCGACCAGGCAACCACTGCAGGAGCTATGGCAGGACATCATGAGGCTGTCACACCCCTCTCTAGAGGGGTGCTCTGAAGAGGCACGAGATGTCATTGCAGTCGACTTCTTCGTCAACGCTATCGCTGACACTGAGGTGCAGTAAGTTGTATGTTTGGCTGCGCCTCACACCATGCAGGATGCCTTGGCCCGAGCACTGGAAGTGGAGTCAGCACAGCATGCATCAGTGCCCCAATGTCCAGTGCGGACAGCGATACTGAATGGATAGGACGACAGCGTAAAGAGGATGCTGAAGGACTTGCAGACGACCATGAGGGACATCGCCCATCGCCTCCAGGATCCGCACTACGGAGATTCACCATCCCCCACCCAAACGGCCAGAATGTTGGTCGTGTGGACAGCTGGAGCACCTGAGAGCCAACTGTCCTAAGCAGCAGCAACATCTTTGGGAAACTTGTATGCATGAGTCTTGAGAGGCAAAGGGAGGCCCTAATGTTTTTGCAGTTGCGTTCAATGAAACAAGACTTGGATGCCATATTGGTGGAGGGGAGCCTAAATGATGTTTCTTGTCAGATGTTCGATGACACGGGCGACTCTAACAGTCATAAGACCGGACATTCTCGGGCCTTCCCCCCAGCGATCATTCAATAAGAGCATGGATCACTGCTATTTAACTACAGTAATGGGTGAGGCCACACCAGTCAGAGGCAAGAGATGGGTATTCTTACAGCTCGGTAACCTTAACATAGGGCATGATATTTACATAGCAGAAATAGAAGACAAATGCATTTTGGGTCTTGATGTAATACGTAATCTGGGGTGCTGCATCAATACTCAACTGGGGGTGTTACGGCCTGGTAATACAGAGTTGGTAGTGTCAACATGATTAAATTTATCTTCGCCAATGAGCTGCCCAGTAGTGTGTAATCAGTCGACTGTGCTCCCTGCTTCTAGCAAAGTTGTTATTCCAGGCAGATGCCAAGGAAAATTTGTCAGGCTGTTGGGCATAATCGAACCAACCTAGAAAGGTGGCATTTTACCAGATGGTCTCACTGTAGCAAGGACTTTGATTTCATCAAAATTGGACAGTTTGCCTGTTAGGGTGATTACTTTACCTGACCATGCTATTCATCTTCAAGAGGGAGGTACAATAGGGGTTTGCAAGAAGATCTCGCAATTACTTCCAAATGTTCCAGAAGCTTCAATGCCACAAAATACTGAATGTCCTCTACCAGATGCTCGAGGCAAACTGCTAACAAGAGCAAGAGAAAACCTCAACTGGCGACAAGAGAGGGCAGTTTAAGAATTGCTGCAGAGAAATAGAAGTGCTTTCTCCGGTGAGCCCAATGACCTTGGCAGAACTAATGTTGCATGCCACCACATTGACACAGGGGATGCCAGGCCTATAAAGCAGCCACCAAGGTGACTACCGATAGCTTCACATGAGGTGGTTGATTGTATTCTGATAGAGATGAGGGATTTAAAGCTGATAGAGTCATCAGTTAGTCAATGGTCTTCTCCCATTGTGCTGGTTAAAAAGAAAGATGGCTCTATTAGATTTTGTGTTGATTACCACCAACTTAATAACGTGACCAAGAAAAATTCTTACCCACTCCCTAGGATAGATGACACACTGAATAACCTTGCAGGTTCACTATGGTTTTCTAATTTAGACATGAAAACCAGGTATTGGCAGAGTGAGGTAGCCCTGGAGGACAAAGAAAAGACTGCCTTTTGTGTCCAAGGGAAAGGAACATGGCAGTTCAAGGTTATGCCATTTCGGCTATGCAATGCCCCTGCCACCTTTGAATGACTGATTGAGAAAGTTCTGCTCTTAGACATTAGCCAGGTGTACCTAGACGACATTGTGGTCACGGGAAGAACATTTGAAGAGCACCTGTCATGCCTAGATTTTGTGTTTCAGAAAGTCGCTGCAGCCAACCTGAAATTATTTCCTAAGATATGCAACCTTTTCCAAAATAAAATTAATTTCTTGGACTATGTTGTGTCGGCCCATGGGATTGTAACAAAATCTGAGAAGATCAGAACAATAAAAGATTGGCCTCTACCAAAGGATAAAACTGAAGTGCGAAGTTTCCTGGTCTTACGTGCTTACTACCGTTGATTTGTGCAGGGGTACGCCACGATCGTCATACCTGTGCATTAATTGACAGAGTTTTAAAGAAAATTTTATTGGACAGTGCAAAATTGCTTTTAATAAATTAAAGGGAATTCTGATATCTCTCACAGTACTGGGCTTCCCAAGTAGAGAGGGTGAATTCATTCTGGATACTGATGCTAGTGATGTAGGTATCGGGGCTGTTATCTCAGATTCGGGATGGGAAGAAGATGTCATTGGAATACTTCAGAAAGGAACTGCACAAGCTTGAGAATAATAACTCTGTGACATGCAGGGAGTTTCTGGCATTGGTGAAGACAATTGCACATTTTCACCCATATCTGTATGGCAGGCACTTCACCCAAAGAACTGATCATGCTTCTTTATGCTGGCTACTAAATTTCAAGAACCCTGAAGGTCAAATAGCTCGGTGGATACAGTACTTGCAAGAATATGACTTTGAAATACATCACAGGTTTGGACACTTTCACTGCAATGCAGATTCACTTAACTGGAGACCATGCTAACCAATCTGTCATTCTTGTGAATGCCAGGAGGAAAAGGGTGGTGTATCGTGGAGAGCAAGGAGGACAAGAACTCAAGGCCTTGTATCTTGCGATGGGTCTCCTACATGGGACAAAAAGGACATAAGAAATGATCAGCTTCCGTCCAATATTGGAGTGGAAGGAAACCGGGCGTCGACCAAGATGGGAGGAGATATCCATCCTAGGCATGACAGTCAAGGCATACTGGGCAGAGTGGAATTCCCTTGTTATAAAGAATGGTGTGTTTTAAAGGAACTGGGGAAGTAATGATGGGAGACAAAGTTACTAACAATAGGTCCTACCAGAGTGCAGAATACCAGAAGTGCTAAGGGAACTGCACAACACGGCAGCATGTGGTCACTTTGATGTAAATGAGACCCTTGACAGAATTTGAATGAGATTTTGTTGGCTGCATTGTCGGGAGTATGTTGAGAAGTGTTGTCGTCTGTGTTATATGTGTACCGCGAAGAAGGGTCTGAGGGTTAAGGGACGAGATCCCCTTCACAAATACAATGTTGGGGCCCCATTTGAGAGGATGGCAGTGGATATTCTTGGACCACTACCAATCATTGAGAGGGGGAATAGGTTCATTCTGGTAGCACCATGCTATTTCACAAAGTGGCCCGAGGTCAAACAGGTGCCAAACCAGTAGGCTGGCATGATTGCTTATGCACTTGTAGAGCATGTTTTCTTTATGTTTAGAGTGCCACTTGAGCTTCATTCTGAAAAAGGAAGAAATTTTGAAGCAACTCTTTTCCAAGAGGTTATAATAAGGATTTTAGGAATGAAGAAAACATGTACCACAGCATTACACCCTCAGTCGGATGGGATGGTTGAGAGGCAAAATTGTATGCTGCAACAGTATCTGGCAATCTTTATAGAAGACAACCAGAAAAATTATAACTCCAAGGTACCCTTATTTTTCCTGGCATATCACTAGGCAGTCCACGAGTCTACAAGGGTAACATCTTCAAGGATGCTGTTTGGGATATAGGTCAGCCTCCCTGGTGACCTGCTGTTCTGACGTCCAGTGGAAGAAGAAGCAGTCACCCCAGAATATGCCATTAAACTACGTCAAAAGTTAGTCTACATTCATGAGTTTGTCCGGAGGCACCTAAAAATTGGCAGTGACAGTATGAAAACACAATATGACTGGAGGATGCCTGAAGAGACTTTTCAAGGACAGCTGGTGTGGTTGTACAACCCTCAGAGACGGAAGGAATATTCTCTTAAATTACAGAAATGTTGTTAGGCCCGTACAGGATCCTGAAACAGATAAATGATGTGTACCGGATTGGTCGACAGGGCTCTCGGGCGAAGCTTAGGGTTGTCCACATCGACCGACTGGCACAGTACGAAGGTCCTGATGTTAAAGAGTCTGTTCGGGATGAACAGACTTGAGGGGGCAGTATTACACGCTGCAGTTTGCACCAGCCGTGAGCTTTCATTATGCGTGGTCCGGCTGTGTTGGAGATGACCCACCTAATCACAGCCCCTCCTCCTGCCCCCTGCTAGAGAAGCCGACAAGTGTAGAGGATGCACAAGAATATTCTGGGAATTAGGACCCTCGGGGCATGGCTGCATTTAGAGAAATTTCTGGGCGATGGCCTACGACCCTATAAATATTGTAGCCGTCCAACGGCCGACAGTCTTTCTGTGGACGCCAATTAGCTGAGTGCGGTATTCAGGCAAAGATGAGTGCGACGAGTGACATTGGTGAAGAGGACGGACGACAACAGGAGATTATGAGGCGACGGTGGACGATGTGTTTGTGGTGTGAATGGACGAGAGGGCGTGAAACCCGATGAGTGAAGGCTACTGTGCATGAGGACGCTCAGAGAACTCCAGAACATTGCGGACTGGTGGGGCCTGGACTAAACTGAAATGGGAATGAATAACATGTGATACGGACTTTATTGTAAATATTGGAACTGTCAAATATGGGCATATAATATGTGCAATAATTGAATAGGTTTTGATACGCTGTCTATTGGGACTGATTTCTAATTATTTAATTATGTTAATTTCATTGGGTAATTGTAAAGTGTATTGATTGAAGTCATTAATTGTAAACGGCAAGTGATATCAATTTATTGTGAGATGTTGAGTCGAGAGAATTTTGTTTGTAGTTATTGTAAATGAAATTAGGAAATTATAACTAACTCTTTTATTTAATTAAGACATCCATCACTTAACGAACTTGGTTTAGCCAACTGATTTTTAAGAGAAAATTCTAACAATATATACATTGGTCTTATCTCTGCCAAGGGAAGAGTTGAAACATCAACTGATGTGCCAGGCTCATGCCCCTGAGTGAAAGGAAAAGATCAGATCCACAAAGTGGTGACTAGTGCCAACTCTCTCTCATAGACATGTGCTTTTGATGACTGTAGTGAGAGATGAAGAGAATGATGTCCAACCATAGAAGGAATTACAGTACCAACTTTTTTCACAGTTGATATAAAGCTTGCCACCAGCCTCCCACAAAGATGATCTAGGTTCAAATCCCTGTAGGATAACAGCTGATTTTCACATCTGGGAAACAGTGGATGTTGTTGGCTGGTTTGATCATAGACCTTTTTTTTTTTTGTCTGTCCTTCCATTGCAATCATTGGATCATCTCACGTGTATGGGCTGTTCTTTAAGCACACACTGTACATCTCTAAATCTGTTTCTCTTGCTGGTGGTTTCCCAACCCTCCTTCACACTCTGTGTTTACCAACTGATAAGGAATGGAAGCCAACTGCTGACCAGCCACCCAGTAGCTCACTGTTTTGCAGGCTACCACATATGGGGTTGACTCTCATCATCCACCAGCTGCTGAGATTATGTACCTTACTTGAGCTACCAGACAGGGAGTTTTGTTTAATGGAAAACTTGTAACCAACTAGGTTGCAACCAATTATATCAATTTTGGGAAATTGAAGGTGATTTTGAACTTTCCTTTTCAAAATTTTAATTCTTGTAATAATACCTGTACCCTCTCCAACTTATCTCTGCTTTTTCTCTTGTAAACTTTATAATGGATACACTAGTTTATATTTACCATACACAGGTACATCACGTGGCAGTATGTCATTAATGTTTCCTTTTACCCCTACACACTAGATTTAATTTTTTTCATATTACCATGCAACTATGTTTAAGTGAATATTTCACAACTTATTCAACTTGTTTGTCTACTATAACATTTGGTATTGATAATTGTAACTGTGAACTGTATTTCATAAATGTCATGATCTTTGAATTTTTTCGTAAATGTGATAAATAGTATGAAAATAATTAATATGCATTGTTGTTATGATTCTACCAAGCATACTCCATGTAAATGCAGAGTTGATCTTCATTACTGAAATTTACCTAAATTTTAAATTCTATTTTTATATTTCTTGTTTTCAGAGTTTTCAATGTGTGCTTCTGATCTGTTATGAAGTAACTTTCTTTCATTAAATATATTGGAGTGCCTCAGTGATCTTATATTGAACTGCAATAATGTATTTTCTTTTAATGTGGCATTTAGTTTTTTCATAGAGAACCCTTTACTGTTATATATTACATATATTTTTGTTCTAATCTTTTTATCCTGCAACAGTAGTTTTTAACTATACTGTGTAATATTGTGAAAATTATTCTCACTAAAAATTAATGCATAATAGCACAACTAATAATTTCAATAATATCTCTGAAATACTACTGTTGTCATACAAGATTAACTGTTATATCCAATATCTTTAATTTTCACATTTTGTATATATATTATTTGGTTTAAATGTGTTTCATACTGTGTGTATGTATACATATGATTTTTTTTTTACAGCTTTACGGGATAGAGTGATGGGTACGAACATTGGTGGAGGAGGTGATCGAGCTACTAAAGGCACTCCAGTGAAACGGGCCAAGTGGCATCTAGGTAATTGATCAAAACTGAAAGTAGCATAACTTTTAACTGCACAGATTGGCATAACCAGCTTGTTGTGATTGATAATTGTAAGTAAAGAAAAGAAGCTCATATATTCTAACTAATGGGTTTGATGTAATTTGAAGCTTTTTCTTTCTCTTTCTCTTCCTCCTTTTCTCATGCTATCGTCTTTATTTTTCCTTCTCTCCCCCATTGTTTGCACATAGGTACATTTTTTTTTAACTATGGCATGTTGTGGGGGAAAATACATGATTTTTGAGTTGTACTCTAAGGAGCTATTTGTTGCAAAGAGAGTTCCTGTTTTTGTAGTATAATGTACTGTTATATGGAAACTGTAGGCTGTCAGAAATGTGATGGGGTATATAATATCTCTCTTCTTAGTGCTACTCAATTTTCAGTAAAAAAAAATTTTTGTCATTTAATTATTGTCTGCAATATAGTGATCTAATCAATATTAAGGTACAGCTGACAGGTATAGCTCACCCACATGTTGCTTTTAATTCTGGGGTAATTTCCACAGCACTTTAATTAAAGTTGAATGATAGCATGCATTGTGAGAAGAGACTGTTTTGTAAATTTCAGATAATGCGAGACCCACTTAACACAGCACATTACTTATTGACTTTGTGGGGTTACTAAAAACATATAATTGCTTATTTGTACTTAGTTTCTATAAATCATAAACAGATGGCCTGCCTTATCTGCACTTATGGTTCCAGAACCTCCACAGATGTGTGAAAACCACAAATGTTGGGGACACATACATTAATTGCATAACATTGCCATATACCATATTAACACTGATATTTTGGCAGTGTAATGATTTTCCAAACTCACTTATACCATATTTGTGCCGTTAATAGATCATAAATGTGTATGGGGATGTCAACAGTTGATTTAATCTTTAAAAAAAGTGTTACATGTGCCCCACGTATTTTTTATTACTGGGGCTAGGCCCTTCAGTGCAGGGGAGGTAAATCCCAAAGGGAGGGGGGAGGAGCTTTTGTTCTTCCATTGGTATTGCATTTGAAGTCAGATGGGTTAGTGGGTTAGGAGGGACTAGCCCCCTCTGCGTACCACCTCATAAAATTGTATATGTGATCATCACAATTGCAACTCCCAGCCAGAACAGGAGCAAGCAGTGAGTTTCCCCAACTACCTGGTACAAAATTGGTTTCCCCTCTTCCTTGCCTGCGAGGTAGGAGGGAGGCAGCAGAAGCAGCTATTGCCTAAGTATTGGCCCTAAGTAACTGTAAAATTTTGAAAACTGCATGTCTTTTGTGAATTGGTAGGTGATTTCTGATGTTCCCACCTAAATTTCAGTTGTATGTAAAATGTTGCTTCTTTACCAAAAGTTTCCAGTGACTTCAGTGCCCACGTGCTGTATGAGGTTGATAAACAGATCTTGCCTTGCGGTGACGTGGCAACACAGCATGATGTTACAGGCCACCTCCCTTCAAACCGTCAAGACAATAACATGAGACTTGTGCATGGTGATGATTAGACAGACATTACAGTGCTGGGCTAAACGTTTGCAGTGCATGTTCTTAAAACAGACAACACTTGATACATTTTGTGTCACGTGTGTAGTGTAAGCCTTTTGCCATCAGCCTGTAGCATGTTATTCAAGTTTTGCAAATACCGGCTTATATCAGGGGTTATGTATTTTAAGGTACGTTTAATCACACTTTAACACTTTAAACAGAGAGCATGGAAAATTTAAATCCTACAGTATTAGTCTAGATGTTATGAAACATGTTTTTGCAAGTTTACATTGAACATCATTCTTAGTCATCCTTGCATGAGTAGCTAAATATGGTTTTAATTTTTAGCTCCTTTTATTTGTTTGTTATACTTGCGTCACGTAATTTATTTGTCTTGTAGAAATCCATATGCACATCTGTTTGGGGCTGTGGTAGCTAAGCGGTTACACTGTTTACCTCGCACCAAGGCAAACCGGGTTCAATCCCTGTCCAGGTCACTTCTGGATTTTTGCAAGTAGGAATCATGCCAGATGATCCTGCTGGTCGGCTAGTTTTCTGGGGGATCTCCTGTTTCCCCTGCCCTTGCATTCCGGTGTTGCTACATTCTCACCTCATTTCACCCTCATATGCTCTCAAGACCTCGTTAAGAGCCACCCAAATCTCTCAACTCAACACATCTGTTTAGTTAAGGTTACAAAGCCTGCAAAATTTAATAAAATAACTCACTGCCATTCTTTACATCTACAGAAAGATATTTATTTAAAGTTTTTACAGTTGTACATCCACACTTCTAAGCTATCTCATCACGTGAAGAGAAACTGTGAAAAGCGAAATATTTGTGCATGTGGTATCTAGGCTTGGTTAGAGAAGTCCAACCCTGCCGATTCTCTTCCAACATCTGCAGTGGTGCTGAGAGAGGTCTAGGCTAAGTGAGACAGTGGCATTTGGGTATGCTGGTTAAATGGCATGCATAAATTCTGATGTGATGTGGGATCACCTCACCAGGCATCACATCAGGTTTGATTTAAGGGGTTTCTGTGCTTTTAAACTACTGGATTCTTTCTCTCTCCCCCCTCTCCTGAGTCTGCACGAGCTCCATTGGTTCATCCTCTTTGCCTCTCTCTCCTCTTCTCTCTATGCCTGCCAGCCTCTTGCCCTCCCAAGGTTGCTGGTGACTCATATTCTGTTTTTCCATTTGTTTACCTAGTCTGACTAGCAGGATTGCTTACATTTCAGGCTGATGGCCTGGTTGGTTAGAAAATAGTTTATTTTTACAAAACACTTGGCACCCCATGGTTCCGTTTTGTATCATTTTATGATTATCACGTGGTACATTTTATATAAATCATACAATAATTTTACTCTTTAACTATGGGTAGTTCTATTGTCGATTCTCACATTATTTACAGATATACACCGGAGAGCCAAAAAAACTGGTATAGGCGTGCGTATGCAAATAACAGAGGTATGGAACCAATCAGAGTAACGCGATGCGGTCGGCAGCGCCTATATAAGACAACAAGTGTCTGGTAAAGTTGCTAGATTGGTTACTGCTGCTACAATGGCAGGTTATCAAGATTTCAGTGAGTTTGAACGTGGTGTTATAGTCGGCGCACGAGAGATGGGACATAGCATCTCCGAGGTAGCGATAACATTTGGAATTTCGCGTACGACCCTTTTACGAGTGTACCGTGAATATTGAGAATCCGGTAAAACATAAAATCTTCGACATGGCTGCGGCCGGAAAAAGATTGTGAACGAACGGGACAAACGACGACTGACAAGAATCATTAAACGTGACAGACGTGCAACTCTTTCTCAAATTGGCGCAGATTTCAATGCTAGGGCATCAACAAGTGCCAGCGTGCGAACTATTCAAGAGACTATCATTGATGTGGGCTTTCGGAGCCGAAGGCCCACTCTTGCACCGTTGTTGACTACACGACACAAAGGTTTACGCCTCGCCTGGGCCCGCCAACACCGCCATCAACGACCGTTAATGACTGGAAATACATTGCCTGGTCTGACGAGTTTTGTTTCAAATTGTATCGGGCGGATGGACATGTACGGGTATGGAGACATCCTCATGAATCCATGGACCCTACATGTCAACAGGGGACTGTTAAAGCTGGTGGAGGCTCTGTCATGGTATGGGGCATGTGCAGTTGGCGTGAAATGGGACCCCTGATACGTCTAGATACGACTCTGACAGGTAACAGATACGTAAGCATTCTCTCCGATCACCTGCACCCATTTATGTCCATTGTGCATTCCGACGGACGTGGACAATTCCAGCAGGACAATGCGATACCCCACACGTCGAGAGTTGCTACAGAGTGGCTCCAGGAACACTCTTCTGACTTTAGACACTTCCATTGGCCACCTAAATCACCAGACATGAACATTATTGAGCATATCTAGGATGCCTTGCAACGTGCTGTTCAGAAGAGATCTCCACCGCCTCGCACTCCTATTGATTTGTGGACTGCTATGCAGGATTTATGGTGTGAATTGCCTCCTGCATACCTTCAGACATTAGTCAAGTCCATGCCACGTTTTCTTGCGGCACTTCTGCGTGCTCGCGGGGGCCCGGCACGATGCTAGGCAGGTGTACCAGTTTTTTTGGTTCTTCAATGTATATGCACACACTTTCCCTCTTATGTATTTTTTTATGGTTTTCTTCTTTGCTTCTGGCTTCCATTTCTTTTGAAGCGCCCTTTCATTTGGTTCTAACATAATGATGGCTCAAGTCCTGTGTCTGGCTGATTGCAAGAAATATGTACATGGGTGAGCAGCATGTAGGCCTAGTCCTATTTTTATCATCTTAGTAATCCTTCCCTTCAAATCTGGATACATTTCCCCTCTGAATATTTTACTGAGTATTTATTTTCCTGAAAAAAATACACAAATACTGTGCCCTTCTTAGGGCCTGGTCTTCTCGTATATACGAGGGTTATTCGGAAAGTAAGGTCCGATTTCTTATAAAACATAAACCATCACAGATTTTTTCAAAAAACGTTTTTTATTTAATTTTTTACATGTTTCTCTATTTTTCTACATAGTTTCCATATTTGTTTAAACATTTGTCATAACGTTCTACAAGCTTTTGTATGCCTAAGTCATAGACGTCTGCCGCCTGTGAGGATAACCAGTCTGTAACTGCTTCTTTCACCTCGTCATCTGTGGCGAAGCGCTTGCCTACCTAAAGGCGTTTGCCTTTAGGTAGCGGAACAAGTGAAAATTGCTTGGTGCCAAGTCTGGACTATACGGTGGGTGGTCAATCTGTTCCCATCCAAAAGATTTGATCAGATTTTGGTTGGAATGGCAGAATCGGGTCTGGCATTGTCGTGCAGCAACAAAACTCCAGGTGTCAGAAGGCCACGTAGCTTATTTCGTATTGCACATCAAAGTTTAGTCAGGGTATCGCAGTAAGTGGCTGCATTGATTGTTGTCCCTTGCTGCATAAACTCAACTAACAAGACTTCATGTCTATCCCTAAACACGGTTGCCATAACCCTGCTTGTTGCTATTCTTGTCCGCTTGGCCTTGACTTTGATTGATGATGTCTGGTGACGCCATTCCATTGACTGACGTTTAGACTCTTGGGGTCATGTGAGAAACCCACGTCTCGTCCCCTGTGACAATCTTCTCTAAAAATTGATCACTTTCCTTATGATATTGGTCCAAAAAATCAAAAGCACAAGCCATTTTTTTCATTTGGTGTTCCTCAGTAAGCAACCTGGGAACCCAACGTGCACACAATTTGTGAAATTGCACATTTTCAGGGACAATTTTGTGCAAAGTTGTTCTACCCACATTCGGAAATTCCAATTCTAAAGTTGAAATTGTGAATCGCCGGTCTTCACGAATATTTCTGTCAACGGCTTTGACCAAATCTTATGTGAACACTGATGGTCGGCCTGATCGCGGTTCATCATGGACATTTTCCCGTCCGTCCTTGAAAGCTCTTACCCAGTTACGCACTTTGCTGTCACTCATCGCATTGGGGCCATACACTTGACTTATCTGTTGATGAACTTCTGCTGCTGAAACGTTCCTTGCTGCCAAAAACCGAATCACTGACCGTATTTCACAGTCGGTGGACTGATCAATTGTTTTAAACATTTTGAACTGACACTGTAAACAGCACACTGCAACAATATCAATGCAATTGGCTTCGTTTGACGAGCAAGGCATGCCGGGAGTCGGTGCGCATGCGCGTTACAATGTTCGCGTGACATTCGATTAGCTATGGCAATTCGGACCTTACTTTCCGAATAACCCTCACTCCGGATCTCACAAGGCCTAGCCAATGAATTGCAGGTATCATTATTAGGGATAGGTCATTCCCATCCCTTTGTTCACTCCACACTTTTATCCTGACAACTGTGGTTGGGGTGATGCCCACCCAAAGAAGCTAAGCCATGTTTCCACAAGGACTCAGCAGCTGCACTAAGGCTGCTTTCTGCAGGCACGGCTCAGGGGTACTTGGGCTGGCCTCCCTCTTGTCTGGTTGCTTGGTAGCTGCCTCTACATGGCTGTGAGGCCATGTTAAGGACCCGGTTTGGGATACCTGCACCTTATTTTCATCAGTATGGAACTCAGGGGGGCTCCCAGAGTCAGTTGGCCTAGAGAGAGATGTATGGCATCAACACTGCCGTGGGATGGCACCATGACCAATGTTGCCAGGGTGGCCTCAGGTTTGGCTGTGTCATGGACGACTCCTGCAGTGGTGCTCCTACTGAGCTACAGGCATCAATTGATGCATACACAGTTTGAATTTGGCATGCTGCGTGAGACAATCATGTGGGCTGGATTGGAGCCAGCCTGCAGGCAGACAGCAGATGACAGTCCCTAATCCCCACACATGATAGCAAACAGCAAACTTCATGTTAACAGGCAGCTTGTCTTCCAGAAATCAAAGGTGAATGTTACTATTCAGGTGAGTTGGGAAAATGTATGGTTCAATTAGGTGATTATTGACAAGTTCAGCCCAAACGTTCACTGCAAATTTGTGTTGATATGACCTTATAAGCATTTCATGTCTGTTGTCATCACTCCACACAACCGTTTTTGTATTAAGCATTCCATCTATTGTGAACATAGCCTCATCACACCACAATAGGATCTCACCAAAGTGTGGATTGTCATTAATTTGTGGTGAAAACATCTCACAAAATTGCACACAAAGTGGACAGTCAGCTGGGCGTAGCATATGTACTTTTCGTAGGTGGTAAGGGTGCAACTGTTGCTCATGTAACATTTCTCAAACTGTTGAGATACTGACACCCATGTTGTGCACCATTGTACAGGTGCTTGTGTTGGGTAGTGCTGCCACCTGATTGAGATCTTCTTCCTCTAAACCAGGTGTTCTAACATTTCACCTCGCTCCAGCATTAATATGTTTAGGTTGACGCTGTCTTGCGTCACACAGGTGTTGAAAGATCCGTACAAACATTTTCCTATTCGGCTGCCACCTTTCTGGATAACACACTACGTAAATTTCTGATGCCTCAACTGCAACTCAGCATGCACCGTGTCTGCTAATTCTGAAAATGTGTATGACACCATAACCTCCCTTGCACAGACACTACTCAATTCATCACTGATGACAATAGGGGACTGTCGTCTGTTGTCCACCTGCAGGCCAACTCGGTTCTGCACTACTCTGCACATGTGTACTCCGTTTGGCCCACGCATGCATGACCCAGGAAGCACACCAAATTCTAACGGGCACGCATTGTTTGATGCCTTTAGTTTGGCAGGGGGGTGTTTCGTGACACATGTTCCTTATATATTAACGTTTGACTTGGTGTGCCCTACTGCCCCTTAAAATTATGCACAGCAATTTATGAACATCCAGTATAAACATTTTAGCTTAGTATGCTAATTCTCCAAAACCACATAACCAATTTAAACTTAACTTTAACGCATGACTGCTAGTGGCTGAGGAGCGCGTCTACGTCTGCTAGGTCTTTGGTTGCATCAGGTTAGGTACACAGGCTCGAGGTAGATTCTAATGAGGTGGAGTCTGTAGAATTTGGCACTGGGCCTTAACAATACCCTTATTTCAGGTAGGACCGGTAGGCTGTCTGTTGGGCACAAAGTCTGTCACTTTCAGGTGTGTCCTCCAGGTGGCTGGGGTAAGGGTTGCAGCCCACTTACCTTTTACAAGCCTCACCCGGGGCTGACTCGTACTTAGTGACGGTGGTACTGAGGTTTGTCCATGTATCAGGGTGGTTGCCGGCAGTGATGACCATGTTGCTTTCCTCGGAGGACATAGACTGGAGGTGCTAGAGCTGGTGCTTGTGGTCATCTGGGTTCTGTCGTCTGGCACCATTGCGTTAGTTGACGGGACTGGTTCTGCTCCCAGGACCAGGGGCATGCCCATTCAGACGTAGGCGACAACGGGGTGTACAGTTCCAGAAGTTTTTATAAGAAAGCCAAACAGGGCGGCGGGGAGGACTGCGGGGTGAGGCCCTTAACAGTTGACAGGCGGCTTGAGCTCATTCCCGGAGGGTTAGAGAACTGAAGGCTGGTGTTGGTGGGTTACCCAGAGGCTGGTTCTCCATGAGTACTGCAGGCTGTCCTTCGGTTGTTCCACTTAGTTCCTCTTCTGCGGAGAATGACATGAGCAGGATAGGTTCTACGGTTCACACAGGCAACAGCGTAGCAGGCAATGAGTCCCTAACTATAGTATACCCAGAAGGGGGTAGGTCACTCCTAGTCAGACTTGGCACTCCTTCTGGTGGGTCTATACACAGTGGAAGTAGTGGGTTAACTGACTTGGGTGGTCTATCCACTTTGTCGTATATCTTTGTAGTAGGGGACTCTACCGTATGTGCACACAAGATACCTCTCAGTACTTTGTCCACAGTATGGGTGGCCTGTTAATGTGTGGTGTTTGCAACGTATGTGCAGTCCTTGTTAGGGACTGCCCGCAACCCTAGAGTCGGAAATCAAGTTAAAATCCGCAGTTACCTGCCGCTCCCTTACGGGATGACACCAGGATAGCTGAAAGGGTTCTATTCACTCTAGAAAGGAAACTTGGTGGTTGAACAGAAATACATGTTTACTCTGTCCAGAATAAACACAGTGACCCATACTCTGCTACGTTTATCCAAATACTCACTCACCTATGGAAGTGAATTTAAAAGGGGACAGATGTAGGGGCCTGCCGGAACTACAAGAGCAAGAACTAAGTAGCTATGATAACAACTAACCCTAGCTGAGGCACTGTTAGTCCTAAAGGGACTGGAGTTACACTGAAATGTAAATGTGGGGAAATAAAGCATAGACTCTTTGGGGCTGCAATGCATGCTTGAAGACGTCTGGTGCTGGTTATTTGTAAGCGTGATGGTTCACGTTAAGGGTTCCTCGAGAGGAAGACAAATACAGAGCTTCAGCACAATTTGTGCAGAAACAAGATATTGAGATCAACTGCTGGTTTTTTGGGGGTGCATTGCCTTACATACAGGTGGCCGGGCAGACTTTGGGTCTCGTCGTCATCAGGTGTCTTTGATCGGCTTGGCTGCGCTGTCTTGGGGATGGTGAGAAGCTGGAATAGTTTTCCTTGTATGCGGGTGGTTTCTGCCGCTCGCTTAGGGGCAACTCACGTTGCTGGCTGGTATACCTTCTCATGAGGTTTAATGGGCATGGGCGACTTGTGTGACAGACACTTTAATGCTGGATTCAATTTCGAAGGAGGCAGCTGGCTTTGGAAGTGGACGGTCGGGGTTCGTGTCTCGACTGGGGCATGCGCACGCTGTGATGTGTAGTTGGCAAAAAATAAAATAGTCAAATACACATCATGCATCAACTTTGTATGCAAGCAGTATTTCTTAAAACTATCAAATGGGTATATACGGAGCCTCATTCGTTTGCCACTTTGTAAGATAGTGCCATATGAAGGAATAAAGTTTTCTATATTACGGAGAATTAATTTACAGATTCCTACCAAATATGACCAACAAGTGTTACTATAGCAGCCAATGTGAATGGGTATGTTTTAAGTTAGACACTTATTTTTAAAATGGCAGCCATACAGGCATTTTCAATTACTATGATATATCTTTGAAACAATGTAATCAATTTCAACTTACTGTTGAATGCTAGCAGTATCTATTACAACCATCAAATGTGTCTACACAAAGTATTTTTTGTGCACCACTTTGTAAAATAACTCCACATTAAAAAATTAATTTTTTGTATCGTATCTTAGAAAACAATATACCGATTTCTGCCAAATTTTGCAAAGAAGTAGTACTACAATATGCCATATAAATTTATGTATTATAAGTGGGTCAGACACTTATTTCAAAAAGGTGGCTATATAAAGATTTTAGCTTGGAATGCTCTATCTACAAAACCATGTATAACCAAGTTCAAGTAAACTGGCAGTAGCTGTGCGAGCATCAAATTAGCATATACATAAACTTTTTTCTTTGCCATTAAGCTTTCATGCCCTATCTTGGGAACAGTGTTATAATCCTACCAAATTCATGCAACAAGGCATACATTTGTAGTCCATCTAGATGAATATGATTTAATGGTTAGTCACATATTTTCAAAATAATAGCGAAGTAAATATATATTTCTTAGAATGCCACATTTACAATTTCAACCGAACTTTATATAAGGCTCTATAACAATCACCAAACGTATGTTTGCGTGTGTACACACACACGTGCACGCACACACACACACTCACTCACTCACTCACTCACTCACTCACTCACTCACTCACTCACTCACTTTTTTTTTGTGTGCCACTTATGAAGATCACCACATGAAAAATTAGTTTTTATGCCATATCTTGGGGGATAAATCAACTGATTCCTATCAAATTTTACATGTAATTAGTTCTATGGTAGACCATGTAAACTTAACTGATTTAAGTGGGTCGGACACTGATATTCAAAATTTATCTTACAAGTAGCACTATGTAAGGCCATGTAAATTTATCAATAATTTCTTGCGTCTATTAGTGTCATAATGGTTGTACTGATGCATGATGGCTATGTTAAAATGAACTAAAGTTGCATGGTAGCAAGGTTTTTGTGGGTGGCTGGCTGGCCAGTGGTACCTGTGATGAGTGAAGCTCTTTATTGAGGAGAGGTCTTAAGTATCAGTCGCTTCGCTTTAATAGGTCATCTTGGAAGGGTCGGTCTAGTGGGCTGCCGGCAAGGAACGTAGTCAGAGTTTACGAGGTGAAGCCTCTTGACAGTCGGGGTGGTGGTAGTGATGGTATTACCTTCACTCTGCCTCACTAGTCGATTGTTTGTTGAGGAGACCCTTCTGTCCAAGGCTGATGGCTGGGCTGGAACTGTGGCTGGTAGGTAGCACCAGCTGTGTTTTGCAGGTGTCGGTTGGCCTCGGGCTGGAGTGGAGGCGACATGCTGATTTTGGCAGCAGGAGGTGGTATGGCATCTGGTTGCAGGTTCTCTCCAGTCGATTCCCAGAGTCATAGTTATTCTCAGTAGGAGCTGGGTAACCACAGAGTGTTCCTACCGTGGGGTATGGATCTAGGGCCTAAGTAGCCCTGCTGGGTATACAAGGAGGTGAGGCCTCACTGATTCCCTGGCGGTTGTGCCTGTGCCTAGTTTATATGGCGGATTAGGTTCGAGGCTGTTACCAAGCGGCTGGCCAACAGCGAGGACAGTGGCAGCATTACGTTCACCCTACTGTGTACCCCTTCTGTGGATGAATTGCATGTGCTGGAAGGTGCTATGGTTTGCTTCTCCAAAGGCGTGGCAGGAGACAGTACCCTAGCTAAAAGTGTCCAGAGGTGGTTAGGTCACGCTTTTTCAGGCCTGTTACTCGATCCAGTGGATTTATACACATGGATGGAGCGGGTTAGCTGACTGGCTAGCCTAACCACTTCATTGTATTGTGTTCCTAGTAGGGGGCTCTACCGTACTATGCACCAGGTACCTTGCCGTACCTCTTCCACAGTATGGGTGTCCTATGAATGTGTGTTTCTTTGACACATGGGCTATTCTTGGTTATGGGATGGCTCGTGGTCCTGCTGCACTATCAGAAATAGATTTACCAATACGACAGTCTCCTGCCGCCTTCTTGAGGGGGTGGTGCTTACAAGTAAAGTCTAAGTGGGTGGTGCTTACAAGCACAGTCTGAGTGGGGAGTTAGAGTTCACCCAAGAAATTACACACAGGGGTTAAATTGCTGCATATTTTTTTACGAGAGAATAAACATGTTGGTCTGTACTCTCTCCTAAGTTTGACAGTTGCTTGATAACCGACTGTCCCTATGGATGTTAGCAACAATGACAGGTGAAGGTGCCTGTCGGATTCGAAGAGCAATATAGGTAGAATGTTGAAGTCAAGTCATAGCTTGGGTTACACTGTAGGTCCTGAAGGAACTCTTGGTACCACTTAGCTGTATAGAGTTTAAGTGTGGTGCTTGCTGGCGTTGATGGTCGAGAGTGCTTGGTGACTTGTCTGTATTGGAGATAGTGTGCAGAAAGCGGGGTTCTGCAGATGGTCGCTGGAAGGTGGTTGGTTGCTAGAAAGCGACTGGGAGGCTACCAGTTGCTGGAAGGTGGTTGGTCGCTGTAAGGCAACTGGTAGTTGGCCGCTTGACAGCAGTGGTTTGCTGGAAGGCAACTTGTCACTTTTTCGGTGGAGTCTAGTCAGGAGGAGGAGTAGGCAGAGATCTTCAGCATGAGGAGGTGCTGAGGCGAGCTGCCTGAGATCAACTGGCGTTTTCCGGGGTGTGCAACATTACATTAACCTGGCCAAGTGTGCTTCTGCTGGTGAGGCTTCGGTCATCCTCTCAACTTGATTACGTTGCTGCGTTTGTAATTTCCCTTCTTGGTTAATTATAAATTATGAGTGCGCTTCGACTAAATATGATTACTACTCATATAAAGCCATCATGCTATGGAATCTTGCCTGGTTTACATAGTGGTACCTTGTCTTGTACATCCATGGTTGCGATGAATACAGCATGGGTGTTTGTGGTTTTATGCATCTCGGTAAACCAGCCTCTAATATCCCTAAGAAATGTTCATTGTGACATCGCACGNCCTTTTCCAACTACTCGCCACCATTCCTTTTCTCTTTTGCGACAGAGAATCGTCTCGTTGATTTTAAGTAGCCTACAGTGATGTAGAACTGTCACTGTAATTATGAAACACAGATTCCCCTTATTAGAAGTTTCCAACGTTGCTTCTGTACTTGTTGCTGTTCTGTGTGATCCATGCTTGCAGCACAGTTGTCTGCTTGCCTCTTATAGTTCCATTTCTCTGTGGTGGGTCACTGGCGGTTGCGCCGCTAATGGCTGTGGCCCTCCTGGGGCGTAGTGTGTTAAGTGTATACCGTTTGGAATGGGTGATTTCTTGCGTCCCTTCAAGGAAACAGTAAAATATGTGATGCTCACATAACCAGCTGAGGGCTGTGAATACAATGGTATACAATTTTACACGGAAATCACACTTTACGTGCATTCATGCAATATTAACACTCTGGTGAAGGTGTATATTACTAGCCCAAACTCACAATGGGGTATAGTGATTTTAACTTTATTTGCCACAATGCTGATGGCATTTTTAAATGTGCTTTGCTGTGAAGCCTTTCGTACAGGTTTGGTGGCAGGTGCATCACGTATATATCATTAGGGTCTAACTTGCTTGTGGGAATATGGAAATAAGTCCTTCCACTATCTATTCCTTTTACTATATACAACATCCCATTAGCTATGTCAGATACTATAACCCTACTAAAACTTACTTTCTAATACATTAGCATACAGACCACCTACAAAATATTAAAATCACACAAGCACTACATAACCCTTAGTAATAAATATTGGCAATTTCTTTCTATCTTTATGCAATTTTTTTGATAGATCAGTGCCTCTACATTGACGCGTGATGTCGGGTGGCTGATAGCAACATCAGGGTCGGGCAAGGTTTTGATGTGTCGGTCAGAGATATTGGTGATTCAACTGGCTGACCTCTTTAACGGCTGACCGGGCTCCAGCCGGTATATAATATAGGTAGCGTGACTTTACGGCACAGTACAAAGTCAAACGTGGGCTTAGTGCTCCTGCGTACTGGACAGCCACTGGTTTACCTGTGCTGCAGGTGGCTCAGGGTGGCTGCTGACCCAGCTGCTGCTGCTACTGGAGTTGACTGGAACAAGTGCCCTGACCTGGGGCGATGGTGGTGCTGTGGCTGGCAGTGCTGCGTTGAGCCTGGGGAGGGCTGCTGGTCCTGTGACACTAGAACCAGGGATTCGCGATCCCTTGTGGAACAGCCTGTTCCTTACGGAAGTCGGTAACGATCGAGTGTGATCGGCCGGCAGTCTTGATCGGGGGCTGAAATTAGTGGGTGGTAGCTGGAGTTGAAGCCTCATTCCTCATTCCCAGGAAGTTATGCTGCAAAGTAAAGTTGGGACTGGGTTACAGCTGCTGTTGGCTTTGGAGGTCACAGCTGCCTTCCTTTCCTGCCACTTCGTACCACTCCTTTGGGTGTATGGCATACAGGTAGGTACAAATATCAGCCTCACAAGAGGAGATCAGGCTACCGATGTTCCCTAGCCAGGTTTGGAACCAATCCAAGTCTGAGCCTACCAGAGGTGTACCCGATTATTCCAATCGGCGACAATTCCGTGCAGTGGTTGGAGCGGTGGGTTTACCCTGGAAGTCCGACAATGACGGTGGGTATATGTCCAAAGTTGGGCAGTCCTCCAGAATCAGTCTATCACTCTTCCAGCATCAGTTCAGCATGGTGGATGGAGTAAATCAGCTGGACTAGCTGACAGATAGCCCTTGGATTGTGTTGCTAGTGGTTTTGACTCTGCCTTAGTGCGCACCAGGTGCACAGTACGGATGGCCGTCGACTGGGTGTGTTTTACAACGTACGAAGGGAGCCTGCAGTCCTACTCTTAGGTTTGGTAATTGATTTGTCAAAGGCGTGTTCTCCTACTTTAACCTGGTGGACTAACGTCTACGGAGGATAAAATCACAGTCACCCTGGAATTAGCACTCAGAGGTTTGAGAGAAAACGTGCCTATTCCGTAAGGAATAGACACGGTGGCCTATACTACCTCCTAACTAATCAGAAACTTAATGGAAGTAAACTACGTAAACCAGGTGAAGGGGGCCTGGGTCTAACCTGAACTTGAGCAGATGCGGCTAGCTAGGTATAATAACAACTGTCCCTTACTATCTCAATGCCGTTGTCCAGAAGGGACTTTGAGGGCCACTACCAGAAGGGTAGTGGGTGTTTAACACTACTAGAATGGTAGTTTGCTTGCCTGGTTACCAGAAGGGTAGGCTGTTCAAAGGGTTTGAAGACTTCTTTGGGGATTGCTGGTGCAGGTCTTGAAGAGCTTCTGGTAGGTCGTGAAGAAGTTGGGGTCAGCAGAGAGCCACAGCTTGCGAGGTGGTGGAGCGAGCTGCTGGAGATGAACTTAGAAGTACAACTGGAGAACAACTGACGTTCCTCTGCGGTGCATGGCCATATATTATACCTGCCCGCGGGCTCGTCTGGGGTGCAGGCGGCGAGCTCCTCCTCCTGGCCGGAGCTTTGCTATGTAGCGCTATCCCTTGGCCTGTGGTCAAATTTTGCGTCTCTGTAATGCTGGGTTGCCTTGGTTGTGCGAGCTTAGGCGTTTAACTCATCTGCTTGGCTAGCCTCGATCACCCGTAAGGTGGGTGGCGTGACGTCTGCCATAAGGGAGAACGATCTTGGGTGTACTTGTAGGTGCTTGTAGCAAGTCGTTTCGGGGTTCGAGCCCCGACTGGGGTAAAGTGATGATACGTACAGATTATGCGAAGTCGTGTTTATATCTATGTTAAATAAGCGTCACGCGTGAATTGCCCTCATCCTTGCAACATACACTCATCTGGACGAAAAAAAAATTAGGTTAGAGTGATATAGTACTGTCACTCGCAAGAAAGTAGTGTTGGCTTCTGTAGTGTGCTCCTCATTTGTGTGCTGGGTTTGGTGTTGCGGCACATGGTATGTCACTTTTTCTCTCGGTGTAGTGTAGCGCTGTCTCTCTCTAGCATGCCGGCTGGCTGGGCGAGCGGCCGGCTAGTGTGTTCTACCCCCTGGGGAGAACAACTGTCACACGGTAATGGCACCATGTCGGGGGAAAGCTTGCATCCCTTCGTTTCTTACATAATAGCGTGCCGCTCACACAAGTCAGCTGAGGGCTGTGCTTACATACAAAAATCATTGTACAGATTTTAACCTGTAAGGAACAATGTTGCAAGTAGCACAAAAAAAAACAATTGAACATTAGAGTATATATAATTCCCACTCGTGAGGGGTGTGTCACTTCTGCTGGCTTTACCTGCCGTGGTTTTGAAGGTGTGGTAAATTGGCTCTGCTCTGTAGCCTCCTATATCACACAGCAGGTAGTTTTATGCGTGACATGGTTCTAAGTGGTTGCCGTCTCAGGCAGGGGCTCTTCGGACACCTCTGCCTTGTCGGTTTGGCATGTCTCATCTCTCTCTGGGATGGGATTGGGCTGCAGAGGTAGCTGGTAGGGCTCCCTGTCCAAAGAGCTCTGCCACTACAGTTTGGACCCAGTGGGGGTCATCCGGCCACGTCTGGTGGACAAAGTCTGTGGGTGTCGAGGGCTAGTTCAGGATGGACATTGCCCCTTGAAGTGCAGACTGTGGGTCGACCCTCGTCAGGGTGGGTTGGATGCTCCTCTGATAGGTGTCCGATCGAAGTTCTAGCTCACAGAATGTAGGTGGCTCGACCTCGGGAAGCGTCAGCGGTTGGGGATTGTCCTTTTTTTATTTCTCTTCCTCGGCCTCTGGTTCTGATGCTTTGGACTTGCGGTCTTGAGCTCCACCGGGGCAAGGGCGCATCTGCCCTCGGGTTACCGTGTGGATACGTCCCCTAGTGTCCTCCGCCCAGTATACGTTATCCTGGCGTTCCACTATGGTATAGGGCCTTTCCCACTTATCGGCAAGGCCTGCGCTGAATTGATCTCTGGCCTTACTGAGTGGGTGACTGAAGAGAAGTACAGCCTCGCCCTTCTTGAAGCTTCTCACTCCAGTGGTGGGTTGTGAGTACTTCCTGTCGATGTACTGGGCCTGGGTGTCGCGCACCCTCATAGTTCGGGCTAAGGCGGCCAGGCGGATGTCCTCTGGTTGTGGCCTTTCCATGGGTGCTTGCTTCCACTGCCAGTCACTTCTGCAACATACGGTTTGGCCCAGAATGAGCTGGCTGGGGCTGGTGTTCACGGCTTCATTGGTCCTCCTCCTTAGAGTGAAGAAAATAGTTGGTAGGTGTTTGTCCCAATGGCGGTGGTCCTTTCCCACACTTATATGGAGGCTTGTGTTGATTTCCTGATTCCTTCTCTCAGTGGGGTTGGCCTGCGGGTGATATTAGGGCATCGTCCACGTCTCCACTCCCCAGGTGTGGCATGCGGACTGCTATTTGTGACTGGTGAATTGCGTGCCATTGTCCGTCAACATGGCCTGCGGATACCCCCAGCAGGGAAATATCTCTGTCTCAAACTTCAGGATGATATTTTGTGTTTTCTGTCTGGGTAGGGGAAACACTTCTACCCAGCGGAAAAATTGGTCTGTTACCACCAACAGATACTGGTTTCCTTTGGTGCTCCTTGGGTATGGTCCCATCAGGTCAGCAGCCTAGTGGGTCCAGGCTGTGTGTGGTTGACTGAGTTTTGCTGTGGGATGGGGCATGGGATAGGCTTTGCCACGATAGCACGCCTCAGAGTTATTGATGTACTGTCGCACATCATGGCTTATCCCGTCCCATATGTATCTTACCCCAATGTCCTGCAGCATCTCGTTATTTCCGTGGTGGCCGGTTTGCAGGTGGTCATGGCAGAGGTCTGCCCTCAGGTTCCCAGGTTATCCAGATCTTCCACGGGGCCCCCGGTTGTCCATTCTGGAACCAAACGACATTGTCCCAGAGTTTGAATCCTCTGTCCTGGAGGAGATGCTGGATTTCTGGGTTCTTTTATTGGTGGTAGCTTATCTGGTACCTGCTAAGTTGCAGCTGGAGGAGCCGGAGGTGCTCTTTGGGGTTTCTGGTATGTGCCTGAGGGGGAGGGGGGTCATTCTCTCCCACTCCTCGTCTTCTTTGGTGCCCCTGTCGAGGTCTGGCTGGCGTGATAGGGTGTCTGGTAGGTCATTCGTTTTGCCTGGACTTTTTCTGTACCTCAAAGTAAAATTTGTTGTGGAACATTTCCCACTGTCTGAGTTTGGTCTTGGCATTCTTGGACTCACGCAGCCATTGGAGGGCTTTGCTGTCGGTGCGGAGTATGAAGTGTCTGCCCTCCAAGTGGTAACGGTACTTTCTCACCGCCCAGAATACGGCAAGACACTCCTGCTCGTTAACATGGTATTTCTCTGTCGCATTGAGTCGAGTGCTTGCGTAAGCGACTACTTGAAGCTGGCTGGCGGGGTTCTCTTGGTACAGTATTGGTCCCAGCCCGTTCTGGCAGGCGTCCGTCTGTAGTATAAGAGGGCTCTCCCATTGTGGTCAGTGTAGTTGTGCGATATTCTAGAAGCTCTGCTTCAGGGTTAGGAAGCCGTTGCAGTGTTCTTCTCCCCACTGCCAACGTGTTTCCTTCTCTAGGAGGGGGGTGGAGGGGTGCCATCTGTTGGGCACAAAATCCCGAAGCCAGTTACATAAGTCTAACAAGCGATGCAACTGCTTCTTGTTGGTTGGTTCCTCAACTTCCTCAATGGTGCGTATTGATGCTGCTTGGTGGTAGTTCCCCTCTGGTGTGACTAAATGCCCTAGGTTGTCGATAGTAGTCTTTCCAATGTGACTTTTGGAAAGCTTGCAAGTAAGGCCGTGCAACTCGAGTCTCTCCAGGACTAGCTGGAGGTGTCCGCAGTTCTCCTCCCATGACTTTGAATAAACAATGATGTCATCTAAGTATGCAAAACAAAACAGCCCCACATGTAAGAACTTGGTCGGACATGAGCCTCTGGAAGGTGGCGGGTTTACTCTGAATTGCAGACTTTCGCCTTCTAGAGTGGTAAATGCTGTATACTTCCAGTTGACGGTGTGTACCGCGATCTTCCATTACCCTGACTGCATGTCGAGAGTACTGAAGATTTAGCTTCCCCTATATTTCTGCGAGTGTGGGTCAGGTTAATGGCTGGCGTTGCGATGGGTTGTGTCATGACTTTCAGATACTTGTGATTTATGCAGAAATGTTGCTGCTTGTCCTTTTTCGGGACTAATACCACACGTGAATTATATGGTGAATCAGATGGTCCCACGATTCCCTGCTCCTTCATCTCCTAACTTCGGTCATAATAAGGTTCTTCCTCCGGGCAGACTCTCTGTATGGTCGGTTATATACTGGCACGTCAGTGGTGGGCCAAATCTCATGTTGGATGCTACATGTCTGGCGTAGCGATTCTCCTTGGCCGAAAGCTCCAGCATGCTCATTCAGAATTTGCCTAAGTTCGGCGAATTCCGGTTCGGCTAGTTGTTTATATCTTCTGGAGAAATTGGTGGCGGAATAGCCACATCGGGGCTGTGTTCCCAATTGACGGTCACCCGGTGCTTGTCTCCAATATATATACACTGTTGTCCATGGTCCATCACGTACTGCTGTTGGCGTAGCCAGGGTTGCCCCAGGATCACTGCTTCCGTGATGTCAGGGTGGTGCGACCGTTGACCTTGAGGGTCCGGTCGTGTTGTGCCATGCATACGAGGTGGGTTTGAAAGCGAAGTGATGCTCTTTGTGCAGGGGTAAGCACGTTGCTTCTCACGAAGTTGCCTCTGGCTGTGGAATCTAGTAAGGCTAGTATTCTGTGCCCATTAATTTCCACCTCTATGTGTGGGACTTTGGGTTGTTCACTTTCGTAATCTAGTCTCTGGAGGCTGATGGGCCCATGGTTTCCGGTTGTGGTGGCCCGCTTTGCGCCCTGGTGGCGGCGTTTACAGCCTGTTTGGATCCTTTAACCTCCACTTTCCTCTACGGGGGTCAGGTGCCCGGGTTGTTCTCCCTTCCCCAGCCCGCCCCTGTCCTGCCTGCTTTACTGGGCAGTCCCGGTTAAAGTGCCGTTCTGAGCAGTACCAGCACTTAGTGATCGAGGAGGGGAGGGGGCAGGGGAGGATTTCCCTTTTTCTCGTGCTGCTTATCTGGCTCCATTGTCTTACTGGCATGCTGCTTGTCCAGCAGGGTTTGTGCCTTGTAATTTCGCTCTGTTTTCCTTGCCCTCTCTATGAGCTCGTTGACAGTCTTTGGCTTCGGGATTTGTAACAGATTACACAGTTTGGGGAGGAGCATGCGTGTAACGTGGGGCACGCAGCTCTCTTTGTTTCCCTCTCGGAAGATCCTTCTGTACATTTGGACCTTTTGTTGGACGAATATCTCTGCCTCTTTTTCAGTGGCGTGGGTTCAGCTGTGGAATTCAGTCATTAGGTGAGCTATGACGACCTCGCTGGAAAATTACGTTGTGAGGCGGGAACACAGATACCCCCACTCAGTGACAAATTCCACGTATTTTGTCCACCATTCGAGTGCCTTCCCTTTCAGTTGTTTTCCTGGGCCCTCCCGACCCATTGCTTGAGGGGAACCTTGTCGTCATGAAGTTCCTTTTTGTAATCAAGGATGAATGGGATTGGGTCCTCGTGCAAACTCCCCGCAAATTCCAGAAGCTGAGGACCATCACTACCCCAGGTGGTGATTGAACTTAAGCAAGTGCCAGGATTCTCTGGGCGGTATTCCTCCACACGTTGGCAAACCTCACATCTATATACGAGGCCCAGTCTCGTGATGCATTCATCTGGCCAGCTTATGCATATGTGGTGGAAGGTCTGCGCACAAACAATGCAGCGTACAGTATTTATACCTTGCCCGGCGCAAGTCAGCCAGCTGCAATAGGCAGTCTAGAGGGTGCAGCATTTGTTACCCCGGGACTCTAGTCAGTCTGTATATCTGGGTTTGTCTGTCCATCCCAAACAGAGGTAATGGAAGCTCTGTTGGCAGTGTGCGCATGGTATTTAACCCTGTGCCAAAGCAACTGGCTATATAGCACATTTCGAGTATGGCCACAGCCATAGTCTTAATTGGTGTCTTGGTCGGCTATGCTAGCCTCGGTTTCTGACATTTCAGCTAGTTATTTGAGCACCAGTGGTGTGTTTTCAGACTACCCAAAGTCTGCATGGCTTTGGTTTGACTTCTGGCAAGATTACTGGGTTTCGGTATCGTGCTGGCCTAGTTCTGCTTTACTATTCATAACTATCCAAGCACTGTAGCCCCACGTTGGGTGCCACAAAAACTCATGACGCGAGATATCGGGTGGCTGATGGCAACGTCATGGTTGGGCAAGGTTTTGACGATTTGGTCAAAGAGACAGGTGATTCAACAGGCTGACCTTCTTAACGACTGGCCGGGCCCTGGCTGGTATATAATAGAGAGCGCGTGGCTTTACGGCACGGTACAAAGTCAAACGTGGGCTTAGCGGTCCTGTGTACTGGGTGGCACACAGCCACATGTTTACCTGTGCTAGAGGTGACCCCGGGGTGGCTGCTGCTGCTGCTGCTGGAGTTGGCTGGAACAAGTGCCCCAACCTGGGGCGGCGGTGGTGCTGTGGTGAGCCCAGGGAGAGCTGCTGGTCCAGCGACACTGGAACCAGGGATTCGCGATCCCTAGTGAAAGGGGTCGTTTCTGATTGAAGTTGGTGACGATCGGGTGTGGTCGGGCAGCGGTCTTGATCGGGGGCTGAAATGAAGAGTGGGAGGGAGCTGGAAGGTGAGGCCTCTCCAGCTGCTGGCGTGTGGCTTGAGCTCATTCCCGAGGGTTTATGCAGCAAAGTGCATTTGGGGCTGGGTTACAGCTGCGGTTGACTTTGGAGGCTGCAGCTGCCTTGACAGTGCGTATGAAGATGTAATAAATACGATGACATTTATCAGTCATCCAAGATCGCTGAAGGTCAATGATTAAGCAAACTGCGCCGCTGCATTGAACAATGGTCCGACAAAGCGCCGTCCTGCAGCTGGCGTTTGTTTAAACAAAATGCCAGCCTCAGACTACGCTTCCTTTGTTATTTTATTATGATATCAGTGGTTCAAATTGGTGACCTTGTGCATTTATACATACTTTAAAGCAATTCTGAGCGGACAATACTTCATATAAAATTTCATCTGGATTGTCTTATGTCCAATAGGATGTGATCCAATAATTGAGGCAGCACTTCTGTTAGGAACTGTAAATACTTGATGCTATTTAGTATCCCATCAATAAAATAGGGAACAATTAGGTGATTATGTACACCACCGCGTGTGGCGTAGTTTACTTCGTCATTGACCTTCAGCAATCTTGAATGACTGGCAAATATCATCGTATTTATTACATTTGTCTAACGCACTGTTGAGGGGTGTTAATAAAAATTATTATTCCATTAAAATTATCTAAGTTGACCTTTGTATCTTCTTTACCCTTCCACGTATGAGAAAATTATCACTATCGTGTTATCAGCACCTTGAACCCAAGCAAATTTTGTCCAAAACATTTTCTTGTACCACTGAAATTGGCAGCGTTTTTCAGGTGGCCTACCTTAGGTGCCTCATCCTGTGTGTGTATATATATAATAGTAATAGTTAGTTGTTCTTATAATATATGTGGACACTTTTCCCACTAGTTGTGTAATTGTGTATGATGGTCTTAATGTGTTGTGGTTATAGTATTAGCACAGAAATGATATGAATGTGTTGTGGTTTGCTGTATACAAGGAGTACACACTAGGATTTCAAAAGGTGGCACACACATACAGTTATACAGTGTGAAGAGAATTATTGTAACCAGATAACCATAGAATGGATACTGTCAGTGACAAGAGAAGCCTGCTAAGAAAGTCGTTCTTTTTACCATAGATTCTGAATTAATGTGTGGAGGTGTAGATTGCTTAGTCCAGCTGCTGAGACCTGTTGTCTAACCAGTTTATCCTTGATGTGACATAATTTTACATGCACCAGAAATAATGAAACCTTGTTCTGAAATAAGATATCTGACCTTAGTGTTGTGTTTTTACTTGTTGATTTCAGGTATTCGTTCCCAAAGTAAACCACATGACATAATGAATGAGGTTTATCGAGCCATGAAAACCTTGAATTTTGTAAGTAGATATCTTAATTACTATACACTGTACAACAGTAGCTCTTTGTGTATAATGCTTGAAATTTGAGTATACTTACAAAACAGATATTGTAAATTGTACATTTTCTTCACATATGAGACATCTAAGATTTATTGGTGTACATTTGTGTACATGATTTGATTTTTGTTGCAAACAAAGCCAAAATAGTAAGTAGCACCATTACATAATTGAAAGTTACCCACATTTATATTATACTTAATTTTCATTACAAGACAAATCCTTTTATTACAGCAAATATTAGCAGAGTTGCGGACCAAAGAAAAAACTGGTAATCAAAAAGAAATGTTCTATCAAAATTCCTGGGGAGGATGTAGACCAATGTATGTGAAATGCTTATAGTTCCAATTTACATTTTTACCCATAATTTATACATTTATCATTTTAGAGACATAAGTGTTAGGCTACTTGTTGCAGTTGTATTACTCCTCAGTCTGTAGTTTTTGCATGAAACGTTTAAACAGATATCCCTTTTTACAGCCGTTATTTGGCAATATTTTAGTTGAAATTTTACTCGTGCTATTTTTGCTAACATCATATCACATTTCTGTGAAGTGGACACTGTTTCAGATACACTCTTCATATTCTGAAACTGTGTTCATATTGTTTTAAAAGGCTTAATCTTGCATGATTTTAATTATAATTTTTATTTATGCCAATTGCATACCATTATTACAGTTTTCTGTTATAATTTTTTTAATATAAGTTTCTATGCTTACCAAGATCAGTGTAACAAATATAACTAGGGGCCAGTTTCAAAATTTCTGATTTTGTACTTATTAAGGATTGATAAAATTTAAGTGTTGGTTAGTGATATTTTCTGTTTTTCAGTATATTATTAAAAATAACCAACTCTTTATTTGCTCCTAACCTACGGTTATTCTAAAATAAGAATAGGTTCTGATTATTGAGCTATCACTTTTACAGCAGATGTGATGGTCATTCTTGGCTGATTGAGGTTATGTTTGTGTATTTGAATTATTTATAATGTCAGCAAAAGATTTCATATATATATATATATATATATACACACAGTAGAACCTCGATTATCCGGGGTAATGGCGGGGAGGGGTAGCACGGATTTCTGTTCGCAGAAGTTCAGGAGGATATCAACTGCTTCCATTGCTTGACTTGGCTGAATTTTTTCTTCTTCACCGCCAACACTGTCATTATTGTCATTCTCATCGTCCTCTGAATCATCCTGTTGTGTAGGTGGAGTACTGCTTGTGCTGCCATAACGAGCTGCTATGTCACTGTCACTTAGACGTTTGAATCCCTCTTCATTAACATCTTTTTGTAGCCAATCAACAATATCCTCTTTATCAACCTTAGTGAAATCTGGAATTGATGTGGCAAGCTCAAGACAAGCTTCTATATCCCCCTCTTCTATATTTTCTTCGTCATCATAACCTTGATCTAAGATTTTTGCCCACGAAAGTCTTAACGTACTTGCAGGTACGTTTTCCCAAGCCTCACAAACTTCNGTACTTGCAGGTACGTTTTCCCAAGCCTCACATACTGCGAAAATGGCGTCTTTAATGGTCCACTTTTTCAGAAAATCTTTCAATGAATCAAAATTGTAATTTTCCTGTAAAATAAAACGGAGAAAAATCTTTTTGTACCTTCTTTTCAAACAGGAAATCACGCCTTGATCCATTGGCTGGATTAAGGAAGTCACGTTAGGTGGTAGGTAGTAGACAAAAATTTGACCATCCTTTGTTTTCAGGGTATAGGCTGAGGGGTGTGAAGGGGCATTATCAAGCAGATGAACAGCTTTTTTTGGTATCCCTTTCTCATCCAGAAATTTTGTTACAGATGGTACAAAAATGTTGAAAAGCCATTCATGGAAAATAGCCTGGTTCATCCAAGCTTTTGGGTGATTGTAATAGTCACATGGAAAACATCTCATTTCTGTTCCTTTAAAAGATCTTGGTTTTTTAGCTTTCCCAATTACGGTTAATTTAAGCTTGTGTGTCCCAGTCGCATTTGAACACATCATAATGGTCCGTCGTTCTTTGCTAGATTTGTGTCCAGGAGCCGATTTTTCAGATCGCGCAGCGAGTGATTTTGAGGGTAGTATTTTCCAGAATAGACCTGACTCATCTGCGTTGAACACTTGGTCAGGGGACAGGTTCAACGTTGAAAGCAATGAATTGAATTCCTCATTGAACAATGTTCCAGCAGTCAAGTCTCCACTCAGAGATTCGTCTTGGATGTCCAACTGTCTTATACAGTGTCGAGTTTTGAACCTAAATAACTAGCCCTGAGAAGCATTCAATTTTTCCTCAATTTTCAAATTTTCATGAAACCATTCTGCCTTTTCACGAACCATTGGCCCAGAAATCTGAATTCCTTCAGTACGCTTCTGTTTAAACCACTCAAAAAGAGCAGATTCCATGTCAGATAATGATGACTTTTTCATAGTTTTTCTCGCAGCTGATAGCTCAGAAATGGATTCTGCAGAAGATATGAACTTGAAAATGTCATTTTTTTGCTTGATTAAGTCACGCACGGTCTGTTCACCCACACCAAACTCATCCGCAAGTTTTTTTGCACTTTCACCACAATCTACAGCACGGTTTATAATCGATACTTTTTTCTCTAGAGAAAGCACGACACGTTTACGTTTAGCACTCATTGTTGACCGCTCGGAAGGACTATGTAAAGCAACAGCCAGAACCAAACTGAGAAGTGTTAAATGAACAATTGAGCCGTTCGAAAAGGAAGAGAAGAGGGGACAATTTCTTAGACTAAAGTATGGCCGCTTACTAGCTAAATTCCTAGAAAATTTTAATAAAGGTTCGGCTGCATTTTTTTCTCTGTAGTACCGGGTCTCTGTCTGAAGTTTCTAGGAACTTATATACATCAAACTTCCTGCTTACTCGCCTATGCCTTTCCTTTGTGCCTGTACGTTTTTTAGAATTGAACCCCTTACAAAAACAAAAACAAAAGTTCTCCCGGAATAGTGAGCACGGTTAATCGCGAACACGGATAATCGAGACACGGTTAATCGAGGTTCTACTGTATGTATGTATATATATAGACACACACACGGACAGAAACTCAAGTACTCACAGTCTGGTACTTGTCAACAGACGCACACCACACGTAAAGGACACATTTTTCACAAGATAGTGTTGTCATGATGTTTCGCTTGCTAGGCCAACTTCGTCAGGCAGCGAGTTGCCCAATTAAGCTGGCCTAGTCAGCAAAATGTTGCGACCATGCAACCACATGAAAAATGTGTCGACCTTCTTTGTATGTGTGCCTGTTGACAAGTACTAGACTGAGTACTTGAGCTTCTCTCCTTTTTTTTATGTAAAAATCGGTAGCCTATGGACCTACTAGTCACCTTTACTCCAAATATTTAAATTTATTATTTGATTTATTTTATGCTGATTATGATGACAGAAATGTTGATTATTTATATTGACCAAAATTATTTAGTTACAAATATTTTCTTTTTAAGGTGAATGTTTTTTTGTAACACTTTGCCAAAGTAAACTGTTCAGATTTTGCTTGAAAATATATGACAGAAGTTCATAGAGATAGGTAAACCTTTCTTTAATTTAGAGAAATAATGTTTACAACTGCTAAAAAATATTTTAGGTTATGATAACTACAAGTAATATAAAAGGGTGATTTCTTGGGATATGTTTTCAGTAAACCCACTTTATACTCAAAGTGACATTTGTTTTTCCATTAATGTTAAAATCGAATATCTAATCTACAGAAGGTTTACCTGAATTATCTAAAGCAAATGTGCCAACTTAAAACGTAGTCACCCTTTGTTATTTCAAAGAATATGTAGTGGCCATAAAGGCTTAGATGTAAAAATGTTATGACAATCATTAAGAGTTTATGGCAACAGCAGAAATAAACATATCCAAAATAAATTATGATTTGAAGTTTGTGTGATGCCAAAAACACAATAGAAAATTTGTATTGAAATGCCTTTACATTTCAAGTACACCTAATAAGTAATCACTAGGAGATCATTTCTGAAAATTGCCATGTATTTTAATCAAATGTTACGTAAACCACTGAAAAGTTTACATAAATTTGTTAAAGTGCCTCTGTTTTGTTTTCAGTAATATGTAGACAGTTGTGAACCAAGTATATGGTAATATAATATTTTCTGACGTAGCAAGCTTTTCTGATAAAAGCCATTTATTAACAGTGCTTCCGTTTGTGTTTTGCAACAAATCTTTTTACCAGCATAACATAAAAAGCAGACAGTGCCCCAATAGTAGCCAATCACAAACCAAATTATCACTGCATGGTTTTCATGTTTCTGTTAATTACCACTTAGCAAACCAGCACACTCTTTATTAGGAAATGTATGTTGGAAACAGTACGAGACTATAACCACGTGATTAAAACTTCTCTTTAAATTTATTATGTGATCAGATAATCAATACTTTAAACAGATATTGTGAAATTGGCTCTAGGACTATGAGGAAATACACCCATTTTCCCCAATAGTATATGTTATTATGTGGCGAGTTCAGTGATGTGAATTATTCCCATTTAAAAAACCAAAGTTGATATAATTATCTCGTTTATTAATTACATCTCGGAACAAACACATAGACCCTGTAGTCCCATTTAGCAATTTTGAATCAGAATATTGATATTTTCAGTAGTTCGGATGATATTGTTACAATTTTCTCAAAGTCAGTGGGCTTTGCAAGTTCGTTAAGGAGTGGAGGTATTAATTAAATAAAACAGGTATAGACTGTTCACTGTAATATGTGCACTTTTGAGGCATTAATTACTTTTCCTTTTCGGCCATTTTTAATCCATTTATGACCTTTTTAAATAAATATTGTCATGCAAGTAATGAACACAGTGTGTATATTCCACCGCACTTGGTAGTTAAAGTCTATGGCTAAAATAAATTATATTTATTGACTATTATTCCAAATGAGATGGCTTTCAAAAGTGCTAAATTTACAGTGAATAGCCTACAATTATAATTTCCTAATTTATTTACGATAATTACAAAGAAAATACTTGCCTCTCAATATCTCACAATAAATTTATCTCTCTTGCTATTTAAAATTAATAATTTCAAGCAGTACAATTTACAGTTAACTCAAACATATTAATGTAATTGAATAACTACCATTTTTCCCAATAAACAGTGCATCAAAACCTATTGAATTACTTTAAAAATTGTATGTCCATATTTGATAGTTCCAATATTTACAATAAAGTCTGTATCACTTGTTTGTACAGTCTCACCTCAGTTTAGTCCAGATTCCACCATTCCACAGCGTTCTTGAGTTCACAGAGAGCCCTAATGCACTGTAGTCTTCACTTGTCTGGTTTCATGTCCTCTTGTCCGTTCACACATCAAACACCTCGTCTGCCATCATGTTTCAATCTTCCGCCATAGTCCTCTTCACCGATGTCACCTGCCACACTTGACTTTGACCGGTTACTCAACAAAGGACCTCTACCCAAGACTGCAGACCGTCCAGCTGTGGCTGTATTTATAAATTATGTGTTTGAGACTGCTGCTGATGTATCAATTATCAAGTGGTAAAATTGAAGAGTGAACTCTGCTCAATTATTCTAGCATAAATATCTTGAATTTTAAATGTGCTGTATCCTCAAAAAGATATATTTTTTTAGACTGTGACTAGTCAAAACATAGCTAAAACATTAAAAATTAACAAAAAAAAAAAATTTTCAATTACAGGATGACTTTTAGCACAGATCTACTAAAATCCTGCAATTTTTTGGAGGCAGAAACATGTACTGAAGTGTGTTTGCAAATCTTTTAAATGTTCATATTTAATATTTTTATAATTTTTGCAACAATATTCTGTTGAAACAATGTTGTACTAGACAATATTGCAGCAGGACTTAATGAACAGAGCACTGTCTGATGTAAGAGTGTTTAAGAAAAATAGCCCATACAGAATCCAATCAGTCTTTGGTAACCAGAAGTATGAGGGAGTAAAAATCAACAGAATATAATCTCAGGCAGATGCCAGACCTTGATATATTCTTTTCATGAGTAATAGGAACCATAGGTGGAGGAACCATGGAGCAAGGGGTATGATGCCCCAAATATCGGTTCAACGGAGCAATAGTTATGCTACCCCCAATATTTGCAATTATTAATAAACATAGGTGAAAATGCTAGTAGAATTTCTGAACAAGTGTTTTGGTGTCTTCATTATTTGTAATGCTATCCAAACAATTTGTTACCATCAAGCAAATTTTCTTGGACCATTTGCCATTCAAGGTGTGCATCTTAAACTATGCTACAGTCTTGTGCGGTCTGCAGTACCTTGCAAAAACTTCAGGTCTTTGTCTAACTAGTGTTGCTCATATTTAAATTATAAGATTGTTAGTGATTCATTTTCAGTAAGTTGAAGTTTTCGAATGAACGCTGGTGGTGTTTGAGCATCTGTAAAGCTCAGGTAAGTTGTGATTTAAGTTTGAGCTAGTTATTAACGCAGACCACCAAACGAAAAAACAGTCTTTACTTATGAGAGAACTAAAAGATGGAAAATTAAGTTACCATTACTAGATGTATCGAGGACGTTAGAGGTGAGAAATGTTTAGCTAAACACTGTTATTCTATACAGTCAACTACATCTGTAACCTGCTCATAAATAAATACATTGCACTGTAGTTATAATCAAAATAAGTGTTTTTCATAAGTAGTCAAAACAAAAAATGTCTATGAGTATATTACAATGAATGTAAACAATAACATGAATCATGAAATGGGAAGATGTGTTTGGAGGAATGAGAGTAGTCACAATTATGTTACGAGAGTGGGATTATTTTTAATTTTTGATGTACATTATTATATTTATTAATTTTTCTTTAATTAAATTTTTAGTTTTATAGATGTTCATCTCTGCCAGTAGAAGTCTAGGCAGCCAAAGAAATGCTTCCTTTTTAAAGAGAGCTGCAAATTGCTATACATTCTTTGCTAGTTCAGGCAGTCAGTCCACTGGGTTTGAATTTTTATGCTTTCTAATCATTATTGTTCATCAGTGCCACATACATTTCAGTAGGTGTTAGTAATTGCAAAGAAGCTTATTGGAACAAGTCGGAAGTTAAATTGGTGGCTGTAAAAGTGTGCAGTGTAACAAGAATAATTTTACTAGTTTTCATACAGCTGTGAACGGGTAGCAATACTGGTAAGGTGGTGCTCATGGTTAATGATGTGGATGTTTCAAGCATTTACTTATTAATTAATAAACCAAACATATTTTCAAAAAACTTTTTACGAAGCGGCTTTATTACGTTTCAAAGTTTTAAGAGTGAAATTAGGAATGTTCGTTCTGTAGATTGTGGTCGTTTCTGGGTTAGATGATTCTGGAAATGATGGAGCGAAGGTATTGGTGAAATAAGAGATTCGCAGGCCCCTAACAAACTTTTGTAGCCTCTCCACCTCTTTATAACTTGATATCCTTACATTAACACCTTGCAATCTGCAAATACGTAAATTTTAGTATAGTTTATATGCAAAATACTTAGAATTTATTCCAATGTGAATATAGTATTTTGCTTCTATTATGTCCTTCTTGTAGCCTACAAAATTTTACTGTGCTTTTATCCGCTACCCTAGCACATGAATTTCATGTAAACCCGACGAGTGAAGGCGCTCGGAGAACTGTAGAACATTGTGGACGGTGGGATCTGGACTAAACTGAGCTGGGACTGTATGGACAAGTGATACAGACATTATTGTAAATATTGAAACTGTCAAATATGTACATATAATTTGTAAAGTAATTCAATAGGTTTTGATACATTGTTTATTAGGAATGATTTTAGTTATTTAATTACATTAATATCTTTGAAGAAAATGTAAATTGTACTGATTGTATTTATTAATTGTAAATAGAAAGAGAGATCAATTTACTGTGAGATATTGAGGCAAGTATTTTCTTTGTAGTTATTGTAAATAAATGACGAAATTATAATGACTAATTTTATTTAATTAAGACTTCTATCCCTTAACAAACCTGGCTAAGTTCACTGATTTTGAGAAAATTGTAACACTGGTGTAAGAAGTGAGATGAAGGCATTTTATTAAAAAAAAAATAATTTTAATTCATGCTACAGTTAACTATNAGAACTGTAGAACATTGTGGACGGTGGGATCTGGACTAAACTGAGCTGGGACTGTATGGACAAGTGATACAGACATTATTGTAAATATTGAAACTGTCAAATATGTACATATAATTTGTAAAGTAATTCAATAGGTTTTGATACATTGTTTATTAGGAATGATTTTAGTTATTTAATTACATTAATATCTTTGAAGAAAATGTAAATTGTACTGATTGTATTTATTAATTGTAAATAGAAAGAGAGATCAATTTACTGTGAGATATTGAGGCAAGTATTTTCTTTGTAGTTATTGTAAATAAATGACGAAATTATAATGAATAATTTTATTTAATTAAGACTTCTATCCCTTAACAAACCTGGCTAAGTTCACTGATTTTGAGAAAATTGTAACACTGGTGTAAGAAGTGAGATGAAGGCATTTTATTAAAAAAAAAAATAATTTTAATTCATGCTACAGTTAACTGTTAACTAGTAGGTCAAGGAATTATTTAGAAATTTTTGGATGCTAACATGAAAAATGTCGACAGACATGGAAGCACTGTGCTCTCTAATGGAAATACTAAGTAGATAAATAAGTAGTGTTAGGGAATCTGTAAATTGCCAAATAAACAATGATGTAGAAAATATTAATGAAAGTGTAAATAGTTAAATTAGTAGCATCAGTGAACTGGTAGATAGGAAAATAGATTGCGTTAGCAAAGTAGTGGACAGGAAAATAGACAACAATGCAGAAGTAGTGGACAGGAACGTAGACAGTGTTAACAAGACAGTGAACAGGAACATAGACAGTGTTAATGAGGCAGTGGACAGGAAAATAGATAGTGTTACCAAGTTAGTTCACAGGAAAATAGACAATGTTACCAAAGTAGCGGACAGGAAACAAGACAGTGTGAACGAAAATGTAAATAAGAGAATTCAAGATGTTAGAGTTGTGGTTGCAAATGAATATAAGAAAATTGAGAATGTTAATGAAATGTTGGAAATGAAACTAAACAGTGTGAGCGAGAGAATGGACAGTGTGAATGAAAGGTTGGACAGTTTTGAGTGTAAGGTGGACCAGAAGGTGAGCACCTTCAAGAAGGAATGGTAAGAGTCCTTACAGCAGCAGGGATGGAGATATACAGTAACTGAAGAGAAACACACTGACCATGACTGAGCAGATGGGTATGAGCTGTGAGGAGAAGGTAGAGGTTGCAGCCAATAAAGCCATTGCAGGAGAGGCACAGCAGTTCTGCAGTGTGGGTATGCCTCAGCCTGGGATGGGTAAAGGCGGTGTCATGATAAAGCCCACCCCCTACAATGGACAGACACCTTGGCGTGAATACGGGCACAAGTTCGAGAGCATTGCCACCCTGAATGTGAATGGCTGAACTAATGATCAGCAGGTGTACTACCTGGTGGCTGTACTGAGGAGACCTGCACTGAATACTTCACATTGGTGTCGGCCTTGGAGCTGCGATTCTGCAACCAATATCTGCGACACATCCGCCACACCCAACTGCAAAGCTGCATCCAGCAACAAGGGAAACAACTGAAGCAGCTGTGGCAGGACATCGTGAGGCAGTCACACCTGTCTTTGGAGAGGTGCTCTGAGGAGGCACGAGACGTCATCGCAGTTGGCTTCTTCGTTGACGCTATCGCTGACGCCGAGGTGCAACAAGCTGTACGTCTGGCTGCACTTCATACCATGCAGGATGCCTTGGCCCAAGCATTGGAGGTGGAGTCAGCAAAGCAGGCATCAGGGCCCCGACGTACAGTGCAGGTAGTGATATTGAATGAAGAGGATGACAACAGCATCAAGAGGATGCTGAAGGAACTGCAGACAACCATGAGGGACGTCGCTTCCAGGGTCCGCGCTACGGAGATTCGCCGTCCCCCATTTAATGGCCTGAATGTTGGTTACATGGACAGCCGGGAACATGAGAGCCAACTGTCTCCAGCAGCAACAGCAACCAGGAAGTAGGCAGAGAGGAGCAGGTGAGAGTGCAACATCCTCGGGAAACTTGTAAGCTCCCATCTTGAGGTGCGAAGGTCAGTGATTGCTAGAGGGAAGACCCCAATGTTCTTGCAGGTGACTTCTGTGAAACAGGACTTGGATGCCATATTAGTGGAGGGGAGCCTAGATGATGTTTGTCAGATGGTCGTTGACACAGGGGCAACTATAATGGTGGTAAGACCGGACATTCTCGAGCCTTCCCCCCAGCGATTGTCCAATAAGATGGTTGATCACTGCTATTTAACTACAGTAATGGCCTCGACAACACCAGTTAGAGGCAAGAGAAGTTACTCTTAAAACTTGGTAACCTTAGCATAGAGCATGATCGTTACATAGCAGAAATAGTGGAAAAATGCATTTTGGGTCCTGATGTGTTACGTAAGCTGGGGTGCTGTATCAATACTCAACTGGGGGTGTTACGGCCTGGTAATACAGAGTTGGTAGTGTCAACATGATGAAATTTATCTTCGCCAATGAGCTGCCCAGTAGTGTGTAATCAGTCAACTATGCTCCCTGCTTATAGCAAAATTGTTATTTCAGGCAGATGACAAGGAAAATTTATCAGGCGGTTGGGCATAATCGAACCCACCCAGAAAGGATGTGTTTTACCAGATGGTGTCATTGTAGAAAGGACTTTGATATATTCAAAATCACACACTTTGTCACTAAGGATGATTCATTTATCTGACTGTGCTATTTGTATTGAGGAGGCTGACACAATAGGGGTTTGCAAGCAGGTCTCACAGGTACTTCTAAATGTTCTAGAAGCTTTGATGACACAAAATACTGAATGTCCTCTACTAGATGCTCTGGGGGAACTGCTGACAAGAACAAGAGAAAACCTTAACTGATGACAAGAGGAGACTGTCTCAGAATTACTATGGAGAAATAGAGGTGCTTTGTCCTGTGAGTCCAATGACTTAGGCAGAACTAATGTTGCATGCCATCACATCGACACAGGGGATGCAAGACCCATAAAACAGCTACCAAGATGACTACTGGCAGCTTCACATGAGGTGGTTGAAATTATTCTGAAAGAGATGAAGGATTTAGATGTGATAGAGCCATCAGTCAGTCCATGGTCTTCTCCCACTGTGCTTGTTAAAGAGAAAGATTAAGAAACTTAATAATCTGACCAAGAAAGATTCTTACCCACACCCAAGGATAGACGATAAATAGGATAGCCTAGCAGATTTACAGTGGTTTTCTAATTTATACATGAACAGCGGGTAATTGGAAGCAGTGTGAGGTAGTCCCAGAAGACAAATAAAAAAATGACTTTTGTGTCCAAGGGAAAGGAGCGTGGTAATTCAAGGTTATGTCCTCTCGGCTATGCAATGCCCCTGCCACCTTTGAATGACTGATGGAGAAAGTTCTGCCCTTAGACATTTCCCAGGGGTACCTAGACAACACTGTGGTCATAGGAAGAACACTAGAAGAGCACCTGACACGCCTAGACTCTCGTTTCAGAAAGTAGCGGCAGCCAATCTGAAATTAGTTCTTAAGAAAAGCTACCTTTTCCATAAGAAAAATTTTTTCTTGGGTCTTGTTGTGTCGGCCTATGGAATTGAAACAGATACTGAGAAAACTAGAACAATAGAGATTGGCCTCTACCAACTGATAAAACTGGAATGCGAAGTTTTGTAGGATTATGTGCTTACTACTGTCAATTTGTGCCCGAGTTCGCCATGATCGCCAAGCCTCTGCATATATTGGCAGGGGCAAAAAAAATTTTTTCATTGAACCTCAGAGTGTGAAGTTGCTTTTAATATATTAAAGGAAATTTTGATAACTCCCACAGTGCTTGGCCTCCTAAGTAGAAAGGGTGAATTCATTCTGGATACTGATGCTAGTAATGTAGGTATCGGGACTGTGTTATCTCAGATTCAGGATAGAAAAAAGGCCACTGGTATACTTCAGTAAGGTGCTACAAAAGCCTGAGAGGAATTACTGTGTGACATGCAGGGAGCTTCTGGCAGTGGTGAAGGCAAATACACATTTTCACTTGTATCTTTATGGCAGACACTTCATCCTAAGAACTGACCATGCTTCATTATGGTGGCTGCTAAATTTCACAAACTCTGAAGGTCAAATAGCCCAGTGGATACAACACCTGCAAGAATATGACTTTGAAATACATCACAGGTCTGGATGCCTTCTCAACAATGAAGATGCACTTTACAGGAGACCATGTGAACATTCTGTCATCATTGTGAACGCCAGGAGGAAATAGGTGGCAGATCATGGAAAGCACGGAGGACAAGAATTTAAGTCCCCTCCATCTGGCGACCGGTCACCTACATGGAGCGATAAGGACATTAGAAATGATCAGCTAAGTGACTCTATCCTGCATCCAATACTGGAGAGGAACGAGGCCGGGTGTCGACCAATATGGGAGGAGATATTCAGCCTAGGCATGACAGTCAAGGCATACCGAGTACAGTGAAATTCCCTTGTTCTAAAGATCAGTGTGCTTTACAGAAACTGAGAAAGTAATGATGGGAAATAAATTCTCTTACAATAGGTCCTACCAGAGTGCAGAATCCCAGAAGTGCACAACACAGCAGCAGGTTGTCACTTAGGTGTAAATAAGACCATCAGCTGAGTTTGAATGAATTTTATTAATTGCATTATTGGGAGGATGTTGAGAAGTGGTGTCGTCTGTGTGATGCCTGTAATGCAAGGAAGGGTCCGAGGGTTAAGGGACAATGTCCTCTTCAGAAATATAATGTTGGGGCCCCATTTGAGAGGATAGCAGTTGACATTCTTGGACCACTACCAGTCACTGAGAGGGGGAATCGGTACCTTCTGACAACACAAGACCATTTTACTAAGTGGCTCATGGTCATATCGATAGGCATGTGCGAAGGTCTTTTTTTAAATGTGAAGCAAATTCGAAGCGAAGCTTACATCGTGAGAAGAAATATCAAAGAAAATCGAAGTCGAAAGATTAAAAAATTAATATGTTAATTTATACTGGCCTAGAGTTTTCAAATTTATTCAACTCGTTTGTAAAAAAGGCCAAAAAAAATAAATGCCTATTAGACACTGAGCAATGGAATAAAATATATCTTAATCTTGTACTGCTGAAAACTTAAATATTAAAATATCAATCAAAATCTGCAAGAAAGTAATCATTATACATTTAGATACCTACAAACTTTATAAAAACTACCATACTCCATATATCCAGTCCCACTGGGTGCCGCCAAACTCCTGCGCGTGATAAATACGTTAACTGCTATGATATTGACGATCATAATTCTGGGTAACAGGATAACAGCCCTCAACAACAATCCAAAAAAAAAAAAAAAAAAAAAAAATACATGGATACAAAAACCATTAAAAATATATATTAAAAACTATTTATGCTGGCTGGCATTTCTAACCAATTTAGAAAGAAAGTTTCTAGGAAACCTGTAAAATAAACGTGGATAAGGGAACAATGTATTGAGGTTCCTCCACATTTTCCTGTTGTGTTCACAATTATTCATTACTATTACTTTTTTTTTTGGTGGTAATGTGGCCAAAAGCAAAGCCCACTGCCAAAACCGAAAAATAGGAGCAAAGACAAATACGCTAATAACCACCGGAAAAACGAACAAGGAACAAAACCAGACGGGAGCACAAATACTATTCTTCTGGATAGAGGTCCATCAACCATGGAGGGAAAGAAAGGCCATGGAACAATGGATAGCAAGGTAGGAGAGGGCCGGTCACCTTGGACAACTAACAGAACACCAAACTCCCAAAATCAGATAATATCATCGTGCTCAAGTAAAAACCGAGCGAGAATGTCACAAACTTCCTGAGGGTCATGAAAAAGTACCGAAGGGTAAGAGACAGGAAACCTCACACGAAGCCGTTGAAGGGCGGTATGCAACGAACTTTGATCGCCGCCAGTGGAACACTGAAATAAGAGATGGGTCAAATCTATACTAGGGGCGCCGCAGGAGGGATTAGGGACTATATGAAGTTTATACAAATGAGATTGGGATGCATTATGACCTGAAAGGAGACAAAAAGTGACTGCTAAACTACGGGAACTACAATGATGATATCCTTGCCGAGAATATGTATGAAATAAACGCGTACATAAAGTATTAAAAACCGAAGTATAATTTTCCTATGTCTGCTTCCGACGGCGCAAAATTTCCCTGTTTAATATGGGATATAAAACCGAAAAGGAAATTTTAACTTATTTCATTTTACAATGTCCAAAAAGTAACTAGACTAATAAAACAAACCATGTAAGTTGTAGTACAAACAAACAAAAAAAATGTTGGTCTATATTTTTATAAATACTTAATTCTGAACTCAGAAAACAGTAAGCATGCATAAGGCTGTTTACATGTTTTGTTGCTGTTGACAGTCAAGTAATAGGCTTAAAACAAAATAGGTGTATTTTTTTTATAGATGCATAGGTTTGGCAGTACACAAGGTTGTTGTTACTTGCAAAATATCTACTGTCAAAACAGAGTTATTTTAAAAAATCAAAATGTAGACTAATTAATGATTTAAACTTGGGTTGGTATAAAATATTTGTTTATGAACAGGGAGATTTAAAATAAATGCATGTAACAGAATAAATTGTTAACATGAAAATGTAACAAATGAAAAAGTAAATATAATATAACATTTTTTTATAATGAATATGAAAGGAACACTTTCTATGTTCAAACTATATTGGGGAAACTTCATGTGTACATCTCTTAAAATTTACATATGCAAAGTACTTTATATAATAAATCTTTAATAAAATATAATAAACATTATATAATAATATCTATTAATAACCTGTGGGAAAACAATTTAACTATAAAACACAATATATTTTTTTTAAATATAAACATAAGTCAAACTGAATCTGTATGGATAGTTTAAGGGACCAAAATAGACAACTGATAATGCATTTTGACAAGCAATGCATACAGACTTGATCATCATCCACACTTCAATGTCTGGTTTGTGGGTGTGGCTGGGTGCAAAATGTCACAAAAATAATAGCATAAAGTCAAAATTAGAAAGGCAAAGAGACATAAATTTTTGAGACAGAAAATCCACATTGTATTTGTGTTGTGTTATGGTTGGTCACCCTCCTAAGCTGCTTTTACACGGGTGTGTCTCTTGGATCACCAGAACACTGGCTAGGAGGATGGCTTGACACCACTACACAAGAGTTTCCACAGCCTGCTGTTTACAGGCACCCCACCTGTGAAGTGAGGGCCCTTGAGGGCCCGCCACTCACCTAACAAAAAAAGGGACAGAGGGAGAAAGAAAGAGAGAAAGGAAAGGGCTGGGCTGTAAAAACATTCCCTCCTCCCTTTTTTTTTCCCCTGTTCCGACTGACCCTCCTCAATGTCAAGTTGGTAGATTGTTATCTCAGCAGGGTGGAGCTTGGGACAAAAACTACAAACTTTGTTTGAAAAACAGTGGAAGTTTAGCTCCTTTTCTACTGAGGCTTTCGTTTCCAAGCGTGCTTCCTTACACCAGAATACTTTCAAAGTTCATAAAGACCTGGGGGAGGGGAAACAATTGGTGAAAATGTTCGACTTTTCACTCAAAGATTTTTTAATTCGAAGACGAAGTTGAATGTACAGAAATCTTCGATTCGACTGCGAAGCTTCGCACACCCCTACATACCGGTGCTAAACCAAGAGGCTGGCACAGCAGCTGATGCACTTGTAGTTCATGTTTTCTCCACATTTGGAGTGCTACTTGAGCTTCATTCTGATAATGGACAAAATTTTGATATTGAAGCAACTCTTTTCCAATAGGTAACAAGGATTTCAGGAATGAAGAAAACTAGTCAGCATTACACTCTCAGTCGGATGGGATGGTCGAGAGGCTAAGTTGTACCCTGTAACAGTATCTGGTGATCTTCGTGGAAGACAACCAGAAAGACTGGGACTCGAAAGCACCCTTATTTCTCCTGGCATATTGTTCGGCAATCCACGAGTTTACAAGGGTGACACCTTCAAGGATGCTGTTTGGGATACAGCTCAGCCTCCCTGGTGACTTGTTGTTCAGACGACTAGTGTAAGAAGAAGCAGCCACTCCAGAATATGGCATTAAACTACGTTAAAAGTTAGTTGACATTCATGAGTTTGCCCGGAGACACCCTTAAATTAATACTGACAGTGAAAACACAATATGACGGGAGAATGCCTGAAAAGACTTTTCAAGAAAGACAGCTGGTGTGGTTGTACAACCCTCAAAGGCTGACGAGATATTGCCCAAAGCTACAGAAATATTGGGAAGGCCCGTACAGGATCCTGAAACAAATCAATGAGGTGGTCTACCGGATTTGTCGACAGGGCCCTTTGGCAAAGCCTAAGGTTGTCCACATCAACCAACTGGTGCTGTACAAAGGCTCAGATGTTGGAGAGTCTGTTTGGGATGAACAGACTTGTGGAAAGGGCAGTGTTACGCGTCGACTGACACACAAGGCGCAGGCAAAATGCTTGGACTCGGCTCTGTTAGGGGGCAATTCACCTTGACCTTACCGTCACCCCAGGCAGACCCACTCATGGTCCTGTCGCCGGGCACCATAGTGTTAAAGCTACATATGTTGCCAGACCGCTAGCGGTACATCCTCGAGGAAGTCTGGCAATGTTAATTGCAGGAATTGGCAGTACATTTGTCCAGTCAATCGTTGCAGCATCAAGAATGGCTTATTGAGATGATCACCCACAATGCCCGCCCAGATGTTCACAGAAAATCTGTGCTGGTTGACTGTGATGGCGATTGCACAAATATTTGTGTCATCCCACATGTGACTGTTCCTGCTGTAAAAATAACCATCTCTCGTGAATGTCACTTCATAGTTAAACAATACAATGGAAGTAAACTGAATAGCTACTCTGCACTGTTGCAGAAACCACTGCAAAAAATCAAATTGGGGAGCACAGTCTGCTGGTCCCAATACTTGTGCCTTTCACACATGGTAGGCACGCAGTAGCTGCTCGTGTATAACATGCCATACAGTGGAATGGTATACACCCATTCCTTGCACAATGGTGCGGGTGCTTGTTGACAAGTTTTCCTCCACAACATTTAGTACTTCTTCCACATGTGGTGTATGGACATTCCCAGTGTGACCAGACCCACCTCATGCCTTAAACGTGCCTGTTTAATGCAGTCTTTAAATGGCAGTTGTGAAGGTCTCGTGATGAGGCCGATTAACAGCTGACCTGGCTGGCTTCACAGACCCTCCTCTCCCCCTGCTAGAGAAGCCAGTGACTAGAGGATGCCGAAGAATATTCTGGGCACTAGGATCCTCTGCGCAATGCTGCATATGGAGAAACTTCTACAATTTTATTACTGACGCATTCTATACAAAAATGATAGCGCACATCAATGTGTTTAGTTCGCTTATGGTAAACATTATTAACCGAGAGTTTAAGTGCCCCATGATTGTCATTAAACACAGTTATAGGATATAGATCTCCAGTTATTTCACACAACAATTTGCGCAAATATATTGCTTCCCTACACACTTCTGTGACACCCATATATTCTGCTTCAGTGCTTGATGAAGCTACGGTTTTCTGTTTCTTTGTTTCCCATGAGATTGCACACCCAGCCAATACAAAGCACAAGCCATTGTATGACTTCCTATCTATAACATTATTTCCCCAATCAGCATCAACAAACCCTTCTGACTGCAGATTTCCATGTTTTTTTATATTTGAGACCAAAATGCTTTGTTTTCTTTAAGTGCCTCAGCACTTGCTTAGCATACAACCATGTTTCCTGATTATAACAGTTATTAAATTGGCTTAAGTAACTAATCGCAAATGCTATATCAGGCGTATTTAAAATTGCCAAATACATAAGACTTCCAATAAGCTGTTGGTATGGCATTTGGTCTTTACAATTTTGCTCTTTATTAGTATTTAATTTTGCCTCTAAAGGAGTATCTGCAATTTTATATTCTGTCATATGGAATTTTTTTAATAATTGGTCTATATAATTTTTCTGAATTAAAGTAATTTCACCTTTAGTTTTGTCTACATTTACACACATTCCAAGACATTGCTTAACCTCTCCTAAGTCCTTGATTTTAAACTGTGACTCTAATGCATTTTTTAAACACATAGTTTCATTATCATCATTAGAAAAAATAAAGAAGTCATCGACATAGAGTGTAACATTTGTTGTGCGGTTATTCTTATTTTTGGTATACAAACAAGACTCTATCTTAAAACACTTATAACCCATTTTGATGAGACACTCATCAACCTTCTTGTACCATGCTCTTGAAGACTGCTCTAAGCCATAAATGGCCCGTTTTAATTTAAGTACTTTTCCACAACTTTTTGTTACAGGAAAACCATCTGGTTTTTCCATATAAATTGTTTCCTCAAGTTCCCCATTCAAGAAAGCAGTAGTCACGTCAAGATGTGTTATATTTAAACCTAACTGAGCAGATAATGCAAATAACAATCTCAGTGTTGTATGCCTAACAACAGGTGAAAATGTCTCTGAATAGTCCACACCTTGTTTTTGCATATAACCACACGCCACGAGCCTAGCACGATAATGAACATTATTATCATTGTCATATTTCTTTCTTAGAACCCATTTGCACTTCACAACCATACCATTTTTTGGAGCATCTACCAACTCCCACGCACTATTATCATCAAAACACTTAAGTTCTTCATTCACAGCCTTAAACCACAGCTCTTTTTCAGGTCCTTTTAGTGCTTCTGGAGATAAGCCGCTCACATCATCAAATATATTTTCTTCAATACACATATCTGAAAATCCTAAATGATCTGATTTCTTTCTGCTCCTCATCGGCCTGTTTTCTGGTTCAGTCGTTTCAGTAGTATCATTAGTGTCTTCACCTTCACTTGGTATATACAACTCTTCAGATGATTCTACCACCGACTCTTCATTTTTTGCAGAAGTGTCCCCCACTGAATCTAAACTTTCTTCTTTTTGTTCAGCATTAGATGTGCTCTCATTTACTGGTATGATAGCTTCTTCTTCCATGATGATGACATCTCTGCTAGTTGTCATAGATTTAGTCCTTGGGTTGTAAAGTCTGTAACCTTTGACATTTTCTGGAAATCCCATCAATATATGTTTCTCTGACTTCTTGTCCCATTTTTGTCTTCTTTCCTTTGCTACATGAACCATCACAGTACTGCCAAATATTCTCAAATGGTTTATGTCAGGTTTTCTTCCTGTCCACATTTAAAATGGCGTTTTTCCATCCAACGCTGATGCTACAATTCGATTCTGAAGATAAACAGCTGTGTTTGTTTCCTCAGCCCAAAATTCTTTGCCTAAGTTTGCGTCAAACAACAGGCACCTCGCTTTCTCGAAAATTGTGCGATTACGGCGTTCACATAATCCATTTTGCTCTGGTATGTAAACGTTTGTTTTTTGATGATTAATCCCTTCCTTTAGCAAGTATGTATCAAATTATCTATTACGAAACTCACCTCCATTGTCACTTCTCAATGCTTTGATTCTTTTGTTAGTTTCATTTTCCACTTTTGCTCTTAATTCCTTAAAACAAGTCAATGCTTCGCTTTTGTATTTTAGAAAATATACAGATATCATTCGACTATAATCATCGACAAACATCATAAAGTATTTAGAACCACCGATGGATTCTTTCTCCATAGGTCCACAAATGTTTGTGTGAACTACTCCGAGTATCTCATTACTTCTTAAACCAAAATGAGCAAAAAGCAGTCGACTTTGCTTACCTTCACAGCAAACTTCGCGAGATAACTTACTTATGCCAGCTTTTTAATCAAGGTCAATACCCGTGGCAGTTTTCATTTTATTCAAATAGTTGCTGTTTATGTGACCTAACCTGCGATGTCATGTGTTTGCAGACACCACAGATGCAGCAAGTACACTTTTCGGCATTCTCAACTTGTAAACTCCATTTATTAACGAAGACGTGGCCACTAACTAATACACCATTTGCATTGTAAACATCGCAACCTTTCCTGGTAAACTGTATTTCCGTTGCTAATTAACTGGCTCACGGACAACAGATTAGTCGTTAAATTTGGTACACAGAATGCGCCTTTCACTGGCACCTCAAACTCACACTCTTCAGTTTTTGTTACAATATCGACGTCGCCGGTGCACAAAAACCCGAACTTTATTATTGTTTGCAACAATAATTTCTTTATTTTCTAGGAATGAAGCATTCCTAATCCAACTTTCGTTTGCCGTCAAGTGCACGCTTGCACCCAAGTCAATGTACCACTCATCTTTGCCAAAATTCCCACTTAGAAACACTGCACTGAATGCATTTGTTTGTTTATGAAACATCATCTTGTCATTTAAGCCGCCAGAATCATTTGGGCACTGGTTTTTGTAATGACCGAGCTGTTTACATTTCTAGCATTTGACATGTGCTTTGCCGTTTTCTCCATTTTTGCTTCCACCTGCCTTGACATTATTCTTAGGTTGACACTTCTGTGAACTCGCAAATGTGCCGCTAACTTCATTATGATATTTTACGTTAACATCCGTTTCCATATCCAACAACTTCGATTTAATGGTGTCTGTTGTGATGGGAATTCCTGAATGCTCAATGGCCATAATCATAGGGGAATTTTTTTTCCGTCAATCCGGCTAGCAATAAACATCCGATCCACTCTTCACTGATGTCAAACCCGGTCCCACATAATCTCTGACCGGTTTCTACCATTTGCCTTACATATGATGTCATAGAATTGCTGCTTTCCTGGCGAATCGAGATTAAATTCTGCAGTAAACTTATTCTTCTAGAAATACCTGCATCGTCGAATAGAGCCTTCAGCTTGTCCCACAGTTCTTTAGAGGTCGTCACATTCTTAGTATGAACGAATAACGTCGATTCGATGGTCATGATCAGTTTAGCCTTAGTCTTTGCGTCATCTGCGGCTTCTACAATTTTCCAGATAACTGGTTTAATGCAATGCAGCATGCCCTCCAGAATTAGAAAATTCTCCGCTGCGAAAGTCCACTCACTGTAGTTTTCCCGACCCTTCACCTTAGGTACATTGACTAGATAGTTGGATGCCATATTTACTTCTTACATGAATACAAATAGTATCACTACGAACTTCTATCACTGTTGTATACCGTCGCGAGAAATACAGTTTCTAACGTTTATTTGTTCTGGAGTTCTGGGTCTGGGCCCATAACCTAAAATGAAACAACCGGGCTAGTTACCGACTAGTGATCGAATGAATATATTTAAAGAACCAAAGAGTACAAACTAACTAGATGGCAGCAGTAGTTACTTATTATGATATTATAACAACAATTTAAAGGGTTGTCGGGAGGGTGGACACAAAGTGGCAGCATCTTTTAACCTGGGAAACTGTTCTTCCCCCCTCCACTTTCCACTCACCACCTGGGTGGTGTGTTGTGGTTGGCTGATGCGTTCCCCTAGCCCTTCTGAGGTGCAGGATGGTTGAGAAGTTAGTCAGTCCGGTTCGAGACCTGCCTAAGGTAATTAGATGTAATTACGAGTAATTGTACTTATGGGTAATTAGTGCATAATGGACAAATTGCATAACAAATGATTATGTAATGAACAATTACAAGTACAGAGAGTAATTAACGTACTGAGACTAAGTACATGTAACGAGAGAGTAATTACACATAAGTACACATGTTTACCCATCGGCTGCCGAAACACAACTGACAATGGGGGGGGGGGGAGGTGCTCCAAGGTTCAACTTCCATCGAAGGTAAGTAGACATAATTGTAATTAGGGTTAATACATGTGAAATGAAAACTTGAATAATGAATATGTACATGCAATGCGAGAGTAATAAATTAACAGTGAGTAACTAGTCAGTAATTATGATTAATTACAAACCCTAAGTACACATCCTACCCTGACCACTGCTCAAACCCAACTGAGATGTGAATCGCTAATATTTTTGTGTTATACGTCCGCTGTCTAGGATTGTTTAATGTAGCTATGTCTTGGGAGCTGGGCGCATGCCTGCAGGGCACCCGTCTGCAACTCTGTCCCCGAGTGTGAACTGGATGTAACTCTCTTCCTCGCTGCACGGAGCGCTATACCCATCAAATCCGCAAGACACTCTAAGAGACAAAAACTCTTGTTTGGGTTATACGTCCGCCACCATGGACGACATATAAAGTTGAAATATATTCTAAAACGGTCCTAGTGTATATTTACCTTCCATCGAACATACATCCACGTGGTACATCGCCTGCCTTGAAACAAGCCAGCACTAACTTTAATAGAAACTTCTTTGAAAGTACCTAATCGTGTTACATAGTGAACATTATCTTCTTGAATGAACAAAGTTGTGTGTAGAAGAAACAATTGTCTGAGGACCGCGCTCTCCTCCTCCAACCAACTGTACCATGCTCCTTGGAGCTGAACTCTTCCCACATATTCTGACATGTCATGAGCTCAAGGGTCTTCCAGGAACACCAGTTGCTTTAGATACAATTTTTTGGGTGAATATTAATGAGACATGTTGATCATAACTCTCAAACTCCAGGTGTCACTTTGTTGTTTGTGTCATCTTGTATGAAATCCCCTAAATTGGAGAATGTAGTGCAACAGTTTCGGGAGTTGTAAGAACTGCCAACTGTCCGTGGTCACACTGCACCAGATGAGGAGGCTTGTGAAAGGATATTTGTGGAAAAAACGTATTCTGACAATACTCAATGTTAGTGTGTGTGCGCATGCCATTTAAGTCTCCTGACCCTCCCTGGGAGACTCAAAGACATTGGCACACTGTTGCTTTCATTCCCCGGAGCATTGATTGAGAAAGGATTCTCAACTGAAAGCTACTTATGTTGCGTTCATGGTTGAGTACATTGTTGCAGGTCACTTGAGCAAAGTTGATGTGCTGCCACTCATCTCTGAAAAATGTTACTACATACCTCATCATTGTGTCTTAAACCTGAGAGCACCACAACAAAACTTTCTGTAGTGTTGGTGGCTCCTCCAAAACCCTGGAAGGTACATCCTTAAATGGCATTCTTCTAACTGACCCAAAATTGCATAAGAATGTCCTTGCAGATTTTGTTTGTTTTCAAACTCATTCAGTTTTTATGGCGGACATGAAGCAAATGTACTATCAGATTAGGTGGTCTTCTTCAACAATTGGACATTCCATTTGAGGGAAGACATCCTATTCTGTTGCCTAAGTACTGTCGTCTGGCAGAGTTGATGGTAAACCTATTGCATTTCGAGATTGTTTATACTGGTCCTAGCACCCTGCAGTCCATACTCCTCAGACAATTTTGGAATCTAGGTGCTGGGAACTTGATTGAGCAAGGGCTTCACAAATGTGTGAAGTGCTTCAAAGCAAAGCCTAAATCTTCCTGCCCACCTATCGCAAACCTCTCTGCTCCTCGTGTGTTACAAGTGAACCCATTTTGAAATTCTCGTGTTGATTTTGGTGGACCCATTTTCATCATCAATGCACAATTGAGGAAGCCCTGTGTGTTGCAGGCTTGTATCTGTCTGTCCGTGTACTTGTCAGACAAGGTGGTACATCTGGAGCTTGCTTCAGACCTTTCCACAAAGGCATTTATAGCTGCCATTCACCGATTTGTGGCACACAGATGTTTCTGTTCCCATGCACATAGTGACTGTGGTACGAATTTTTTGGGGGCCAATTGCAAACTTTCCACTCTCTAGCTTGAAAATTATGACAAGAAGAAGATTTTAGCTGATCAGTTGGCAGATCAGAGTGTAACATAGCACTTCAATCCTCCCTCAGCACTCCACTTTGTATGACTTTGGTAGCCTGGCATAAAATATGTCAAATCCCTGCTCTTTAAGGTGATTGGTGCTCAGTTGCTTACATATGAGGAGCTGTACACTGTGTTGACCTACCACTTCTTAACCCTTGGCCCACCATAGCGGCTGCCTGTTGAGGACCTGACAAGTACTCCTGTGAACACTATCTGGGGGGGGGGTCCATTGCAGCAAATTACAAATTACCCAGTCCTTTTTAAAGTGGTGGCATGTGAAATATCTAGTCAGCTACAACCAGGAGAGAAAAGGACAAAACAAGAAGCTACCATGGAAGAGAGGATTCTTGTCATAGTTAACAATTTCAATTTACCTGCAAGGCAATGGTGGTTGGGTAGAGTAGTGAAGGTGTTTCCTGGTGCTAATATTGTGGTACGTGTGGCAGAGCTTCGAACCCAGCAAGGAACTCTTAGTACAACCTATAGTGAAACTGTGCCCCCTTCGATCTTAATGATATTGAAATATAGGCATTTCACAGTGGGCAGGATGTTGGGGCATGTATCCTAACTATATTATAATATTATAAATGCGAAAGTGTGTGTGTTTGTTTGTTTATTTGGTTTGTCCTTCTTTCATGTCGCAACGGATCAACGTGATTTTTTGTACAAAGATAGTTGGAGGGCCGAGAAGTGACATAGGCTACTTTTTATCCTGAAAAAATATCTCATTCCCTCAAGAAAAAATTTTTAGTAAAAATAGCGCTTGGGATACAATGCTATGTCAATGTAAGTTGTTAGTGTGGGACGAAAGCACAATGTCACACAAAAAAGCGATAGAGGCCCTAAGCCAAACTCTACAGGAAATACGAAACAATGCAGACATTATGGGAGGAATAGTTTTATTACTGGCTGGTGACTTCCACCAAACTCTACCGGTGATTCAGAGGGGCACACCTGCATATGAAATCAAAGCTTGTCTCAAGTCGTCAAACTTATGGACAAATATCAATAAATTCAGCTTGACGACAAATATGAGAGTGCACCTCTACAATGACGTTGATACAGGACATTATGATGATACACTATTAAAAATTGGAGATGGGCAGTTAGAAACAGATGCAGAGGGCTGTGTGTCACTAACGGGGGATTTTAGTAATTTGGTGCAGAGTGATACGGAGCTGATTGCTAGCGTTTACCTAGATCTACAAAGAAAAATAAATTACGACCAGTGGCTATGTAAAAGAGTGATTCTAGCACCAAAAAATTACATTGTGAGTGCTCTGTTCTCTGTTTATGATCAGTGTCTGTCTACTAACAAATACCGTTATTTCTCCCTATAAGTTTGTTACTATAACCACGCGAACAAATTTCAATGACAAAGTTTTTCACCTTGCACTCATTGAAATTGAAAAGCAAGTGCAGACATTGTCAGGAAAAAGTATAAAAAGCATGGACTTTATTTTTTTAAAATACCTAAACAATAATTCTGTAGTCCATGCGAGCATAGCCACGGGCACAGCTAGTACTTAATATATTATGGTTGAATGACAGGTGCAGTGTGCGTATATATTTGTGTGACTTTGTACTATGTCTGATATTTTATGTGAGTTTTCTGTGTGGAGGTCCACACATATAGCGATTGTGGTTCGATCAAATAGTTGTCTCATAAACATGGTGGATCAGTGAGTGCTATAGTGCACACTGTTGGCTTCATTTTAAAACTGGTTAAAATATAGTCCCCATGCACATTGGTGCAAACAGTGTGTTTACAGTTATATGTCTGGATTTAGAACTAATGAATGCAATGTGAAATAGCTACATTATTTTATGAGAATGAATTTTATTAAAAACATTTAAAAGTGAAAATAATTAAAGTTCATTTTTTTTTTTGGGTTATTTATAACAGTGGTTTTTATCTTTCAAAATGACAGAATGCTTGAATTCATATTTATAAAGCATATCATATTTAACACTATGAAAAAACATATTTTCTGCTGTTAGAGACAATGTTTTTTAAAATAAAGTTTGCAGTTCACATTTCTCTACCACAGAGATAGTGTTGTAACTCCATTCATTTACAATACAGATTAGTTGCGACTCTGGTTTCATGTTAATCAGTTTTCTGAAGTTTCTGTTATCGTATTAATTGAGAAATAAACACATGAGTAGGTGAAAAGTACCACAAATGTGTGCAAATTATGTAATGTGAAAGTTAATATTAATAGTAGACCTAATATAGAATTTTTTTGCCATACCCGAAGTGTAATAATCTGCAGTTAGTTTGGATATGTCCATTTTCAAGCACAAGAAAAACAGAAATAAAAGAGTTTGTGCTTAATGAAGAAATAACAATAACAGAAATCTAAACAGTAAATATTGTGTGTTCTGCCGCCACTGACCAAAATTAAACAAATTCTGCTACCAAAATTTGTACACTGAAATAAGTAACAGTGGCAAAGAATTTATCTGCCACTTAATTGACATACAAAAAATTTGTATTTCATTTAGTGTTGCCAAGGATATCTTATATATATAGACACACACACACAGAGGTTGCATATAAAAGAATACCCCAACTTTGAAGGTCTATAATATCAAAACCAAACAACCTACAACCTTGATTGACCAATCAAAATAACCGTGGAACCGTGAAATTTCTTTACCATACATTCATAAATGTTCAATATGACCACCATGAACGGCCCGAACGACATCTACGCGATAATCAAACTTGTTCCACACTCTTGTCAGCATGTCCTGTGTTACAGTTTGAATGGTGTTCGTAACTTTCAGTTTGAGGTGGTGAGGGGGTGGCGAGCTCACATTCGACATATATCAATGCGATAGGGAAGGTCTGATGTTTCCTATATGGTGCACCACCCCATTAACACCTAGCTGTTCATGTATACCTCAATGAGACGTTGCCACAACGCTGGATTGGTCGAGGAGTATCTGGTGACCAGGCTCTTCATCACCGGCCCCCAAGAAGCCCTGATCTTACCCCATGCTATTTTTTTCTATGGGGTACATAAAGAATCAAGAGTTTAGTCCACCATTGCCGGCTAACATTGACGACCTCAAAACGAGAATTACGTATGCCATCCAAACCGTAACACCAGACATGCTGACAAGAGTGTGGAACGAGTTTGATTATCGCGTAGATGTCGTTCAGGCCGCTCGTGGTGGTCATATTGAACATTTATGAATGTATGGTAAACAAATTTCACGGTTCCATGGTTATTTTGATTTGTCAATCAAGGTTGTAGGTTGTCTGGTTTTGATATTATAGACCTTCAAAGTTGGGGTATTCTTTTATGCTCATCCTGTGTGTGTGTGTGCATGCCGGCATGTTTGTGTGTAGGTACACTGGAGAACAAAAAAATGGTATAGGCGTGCGTATGCAAATAACAGAGGTATGGAACCAATCAGAGTAAAGCGATGCGGTCAGCAGCGCCTATATAAGACAACATACGTCTGGCAAAGTTGCTAGATTGGTTACTGCTGCTACAATGGCAGGTTATCAAGATTTAAGTGAGTTTGAACGTGGTGTTATAGTCTGCGCACGAGAGATGGGACATAGCATATCCGAGGTAGTGATAAAATTTTAATTTTCACGTACGACCATTTTACGAGTGTACCGTGAAATTTGGGAATCCAGTAAAACATAACATCTTCGACATAGCTGCGTCCGGAAAAAGATTGTGAATGAACGCGACAGACGACGACTGACGAGAATCATTAAACGTGACAGACGTGCAACCCTTTCTCAAATTGGCGCAGATTTCAATGCTGGGGCATCAAAAAGTGCTAGCGTGTCAACTATTCTACAGACCATCATTGATATGGGCTTTTGGAGCCGAAGGCGTACTCATGTACCATTGTCGACTGCACGACACAAAGCTTTACGCCTCGCCTGGGCCCGCCAACACCGCCATTGGACTGTTGATGACTGGAAACACGTTGCCTGGTCTGAGAAGTCTCGTTTCCAATTGTGTTAGGTGGATGGACGTGTACGAGTATGAAGACATCCTCATGAATCCATGGACCCTACATGTCAACAGGGGACTGTTAAAGCTGGTGAAAGCTCTATCATGGTATCGGGCGTGTACAGTTGGCGTGAAAAGGGACCCCTGATACATCTAGATATGACTGACAGGTGACACATACGTAAGCAACCTGTTGGATCACCTGCACTCATTCATGTCCATTGTGCATTCCGACGGAAGTGGACAATTCCAGAAAGACAATGCGACACCCCACACACCGAGAGTTGCTACAGAGTGGCTCCAGGAACACTCTTCTGACTTTAGACACTTCCATTGGCCACCTAAATCACCAGACATGAACATTATTGAGCATATCTGGGATGTCTTGCAACATGCTGTTCAGAAGAGATCTCCACCGCCTCGCACGCCTATAGATTTGTTGACTGCGTGCTCGCGGGGGCCATACACAATATTAGGCAGGTGTACCAGTTTTTTTGGCTCTTCAGTGTATGTATATATATGTCTATGTGTGTGTGTATATATATATATATATATATATATATATATGGAGAGAGAGAGAGAGAGAGAGAGAGAGAGAGAGAGNGGGGTGGAAGGGGAGAGAGATAGCCAGAGTGGTAAAGCGGAAAGAGGGGAAAGGATACATTTTGGCTTAAATCTTTTCTCCGTACTTTGCCGCCCTTTCCCTGCTGAAATCTGAACTTTATCTTTGAAATATTACTATAAAAGTTAAAGTGTTCAACTTTATTGTGCACATGACTGCTTATTAATTTGTTTGGGACATGTGCGACAACAAGTGGCATAAATTGTCCGATGGTTCCTGGATGACCACAATATCACACTGGTTTCTTGGCTTGCGCATTTACCAGATCTCTTGCCCATCAAAAATGTATGGTCCATGGTGCGACGGTGACAGGTCCGCCACATGACACCTGCAGCCATACCGAATTAACTTTAGGCACCCATTGAAGCAGCATGGGTGGAGAAACCCCAGGCAGACATTCAAAGTTTCTCCTCTCGATACTGCATCTTATAGCAAAGGGTATTGCTTCTCATGGTGGAGACACACATTACTGATTTGTCCATGATCTGTATGTCATACCGAGCTGCAAGAGTAATAGTAATCATATTACCTTTGAATGATGGGGAGTCCAATAGATCTGGTTGNTTTGATATTATAGACCTTCAAAGTTGGGGTATTCTTTTATGCTCATCCTGTGTGTGTGTGTGCATGCCGGCATGTGTGTGTGTAGGTACACTGGAGAACAAAAAAATGGTATAGGCGTGCGTATGCAAATAACAGAGGTATGGAACCAATCAGAGTAAAGCGATGCGGTCAGCAGCAGTATGTCATACCGAGCTGCAAGAGTAATAGTAATCATATTACCTTTGAATGATGGGGAGTCCAATAGATCTGGTTGTGATACCTCACATCCTTCTTGGTGTAACAATGTTAATGGCCAGCAGTGCATTTACTTATACACTGAAGAGCCAAAAAAACTGGTACACCTGCCTAATATCGTGTAGGGCCCCCCGAGCATGCAGAAGGGCCACAAGACGACGTGGTATAGACTCGACTAATGTCTGAAGGTATGCAGGAAGCAATTCGCACCATGAATCCTGCAGGGCAGTCCACAAATTCAATCTGCGCCAATTTGAGAAAGGGTTGCACGTCTGTCACGTTTAATGATTCTCATAAGTCGTCGTTTGTCCCGTTCTTTCACAATCTTTTTCCGGCCGCAGAAATGTCGAAGATGTGATGTTTTACTGGATTCCCGATATTCACGGTACACTCGTGAAATGGTCATACGCGAACATCCAAATGTTATCGCTACCTCGGAGATGCTATGTCCCATCTCTCGTGCGCCAACTATAACACCACGTTCAAACTCACTTAAGTCTTGATAACTTGCCATTGTAGCAGCAGTAACCAATCTAGCTGCCTGCGTTACTCTGATTGGTTTCATACCTCTGTTATTTGCGTACCCACGCCTATACCAGTTTTTTTGGCTTTTCAGTGTATTATCAATGTTAAAAATAACCTTATAGTAAAAGCTTACAAAAAGTGTCTGAATTATTAAAAGATAAATTCGATTTTAATGACCTGCAGTGTATTAATTTGTGTTATCAATGTTAAAAATTACTTAATTTTAAAAGATTAAAAATAGAGTCTGAAATGTGAGAAATAAATTCTGAGTTCGGAAGTGGGCTTTCTCATGTGCAATGGTAGCAAAAGTGGTCAGATCTTCTGTGAAAAGAATTATCATACATGATAATGCCAAAACTAAGCTCTTTTGAATATATGTCTGTCAAAGAAAATATTTTTGCAAAGAATATTGATTTGGGGTTTGCCATGTGTTACAAACTACACCAAATCTTACATTTCACTTACAGAAAAAATCCTAGTCACCTCTGTTACACAAATTGGTAGATTCTGCTTGAACCCAGCTGTCACAAATCAGCATAGCGGATAATCTAGCATCTACTTGAAACATTATTTGAGAATGGGTAAAAGGCTTGCTCCTTTGCTGGCAGAGCAAAAAGTAATTTAGGAAGCTCTGAAAGGTATATAAAAAAACTTGTTTCTGTAAAGTTTGTCGTGTAATGCCTTTTGAGTAGAAGCCTCGCTGACCCCCTTCGCGAGCGCCTACCAGTTGACACGTGTCACGAGGCAGGTGAACAGCCAGAACGGATCGCAGTTACACGTGTCAAGGTTGTGCCGAGTAAGAGCTGGCATATCACCGGAGCACCCGGATAGTGCTACGTACATACGTAGGAAAGCGGGAGAAATCACAGAGCCAAGAAAGAGCACCTCTAGCAAGCCCGTGAGATCAGTTGAGCGCCGAGATATCACAAAATAATCATGTGGATTTCGCCGGAAATCGGAAAACACGCACCGCGGAGAAATAGCTGACAGAGTAAGCTAGGGGCAAGGTGCCACCTCCCCCCCCCCANCCCCCTCCCCCAACAAGGTGACACGTGGCGAGACTTAGGGAGGGAAACAGGGGAGCATATAAGCAAATTTACGCGAGAAGAGAGGGCAGTTCTTTATCGCAGCGCAGAGGGTCAGTTCTTCATTACCGAGCCGAGAGGTTAGTTCGAGAATCAGTCAATTACCATGCAGAGTTCGAGGGAGCAGTCGTGCAGAGAGCGTTTGCCCGGGGGGATCGGACCCCTGGCCATGTCAGTACATCAGTAGAGCAGTCCAGGGGAGAGGACACCAAATGCGGGCCTTTTTCCAAGGTCTACCACTTCGCCGGAGCTCATCCCCACTCCACCACGAAGTCGCCCCAGTTAATACGATTAGCCAAATTAGAGTACCATACCTCGGAAGTGTTGCTGTATGTTGTTTTTGTTCAAACTCGAGACAATATAGTTATCCAGTTAAGTGAAACGTCAAAAGACTACCTTATTGAAAAACCCCTTAACTTTCTAGGCACCTTATAGTCTATGCCTGGAGGAATTAACTACGACACTATAAGTGACCCTGTATTCTCCACATGTGGGGTAAAGCGCAAGTTACATTTGCTTCCCCAACCAAATAACGTCAAGTTGCACACAAAAGATTTAACATTTGTTTTGCATCTTTTAGTATATTTGTTAGGTAAAGTGATACAAATTTAGCTTTATGGATGTTTTGTTTTTGGGAGACAGAAAAAGTTTGATTGAAGTTTTAAGTCGTTCAAGTCGGAATGCTCATTTAATATTAAACATACAAAGTGTATAAGAAAACAAGACATGAGCCTTTCGTTGCGTGAGCAAATAATTCAAAGGTTTTATAATCAAGGAATTGGAAGCTAAAAATGCCAACATTTGGGCTAATGCAACAAAAGAAACAGCATTAACTAAAGAGAAATATCCAATGAAAAGAATATTAAAGGTTTTAGTAACAATTTGGGAATAGTTCATAAACCTTTTAATTTTAATTTCTGTCATGCAAATTTATTTTATGCCTGTAAGTTTACTTACTTCTTGTTATGTCAAAAATTATTGGGGGGGGGGGACAGAAATTTCAAAATGTCTGAGATTAGCCTTACTAATTTATACCATTAATTTGTTTGTGTGTTCTAGCACCTTCAAAATTTAATTTTTCACATATTTTATATTTTCCAACTTTATCTTCTTATGACATGTTACGAGCAGAAATTTGAACATAGAAGTTATTTTTGTATATACATTGATGCTTCATGTGTAACTGTTTGGTACATGCTGGAACCTAAAATATATTTAGCCTTTATCTACTAAAATTCTTTCAAAACATTTTATTCTTTTCATACTTAGAGCAGACGTTAGGTTTTTTTAAGAAAAAATTAGATTTCATATACCTTGTACATTATTTACAGATGAGGAGCATGGAATACTTCGTAGAATTCGTCCCAACATTTTCTGCTCTATTCTTTTCCCAGTTTTTATCTTCATGCTTGACAGATAGTAATGTCTGTCTACTCATGTGTGGAAATCAACCATTCACATTACATTTCCCTGTGAAGAAGATAGATGATGCACAGTGAGTGAAGTAATTGTTTATTTGTGTGCATTGTGTGAGGGATTGTAATTGTGCTGGCCAATAGTGCCTCTGCGTGTGATTCAAAACTTCCACATTAAACTTGTATGTAACTGTACCTACCTCGTACTTTAGAATGTTCGCAGCTGTGTACATTTGGTGGCAATAATCTTGTCTGATAGGATAATTCTATGTACAAACTTTGTGTAGTTAGTTACAGTGTACACACATAGTGCATGTCTGCTATTTCATAGAATGTTTATATTTCCCTCCATGTTGAAAATCAACTATGCAATGTTGCTATGATATGCATGCCACTATTGTTTTTGTCATGAGGTGAGATGGAGGAGTGAGAATGTTGTCTCACATATGGCATGGTAGACATGTTACCTACCCCCTAGTGCATTCAGTACGAACTTTGTCTCTTACTGTTATTTAGTTATGCCAACTCCGTGTTCGCCATGTGCTTATACTTGTCATGTGGTCGCCATGCGAAATGTGTAAATTTTTTAATGTCATCCACCGGAATAAGCATGTATTTTGTAATGGTGTTTCCAAAACCTTGTAATTCTACCATCAACAGAATTCAAGCATTTCAGGTCTCTGGGATGCAAAATTTTGATCCTAAATGGTTTAGGTATATTGGAAGTTATTTTGCATAATAAATAACCAACTTAAAATTTAAACACATCAAAAAATAGTTGCACCTACAAGGAAGTGTCTGATTGCAATGCTATTCGGAGGGACCGCAAAAGTCACAAAGAACAGGAAATTATTACAAATGAAGACTGGTGTGAGTAATATTTATTGCCCTACACATATGTCTCTCAACATGACATAGGGCCGCCAGGTTTGTGAACGTATTCAGCCAGACGTCCCAGCATGGAGTTGCTGAGGACCCTAATGGTGTGCTGCAATAATTCATCCCATGCAGTTTGAATATTTGCTCATAGTCACTGCAGATTTTGCGATAGGGTTGAAGTCAAAATAAAGCTGTCAATAGCATTCCAAACATTTTCAGTTGGGGTTATGTTTGGTGATGCGTCTAGCCATAACAAGTATGAATGGCTTCAAAGTGCGCTCTTGAGATGGCATTAGTCAGAGGACGGGCATTGTTCTGTTGGAATAGAGCACTAGCATGGGCGTACAAAAATGACAGGGCCACTGGTTGCAATAACTAATGAATATACCATTGGGCCATCAAAGTTCCTTTAATGAACATGAACGGTGATCAGGTATCGTACAAAATTGCACACATCATGACACTAGGCTGTCTGGATGTGTCATTCGACAGCAAACCATTCATCCTGGTGCTGCCATTGTTGCCTCCACACTTGGATGTGTTGGTCATTGCCACCAAGACAAAAGCGGGACACATCACTGAAGATTACTCACTGCCATTTTACATCGTTCCATGACAGACAGTCATGAGACCATAGTAGTCTCTGGCTACATTGATTTGTTAAAGGCAGTTGTAACGGTTTTCATACATGTAGTCCTGCACCATGCAGCCATCTGCCAACGGTACTGGCACTCACAAGATGCTGCAGGATGAACATCACTGCTCACTGAATGTCCACAAATGTCAGATAATCTGTCGGTTCTCCCTTGATGTGGTTCGTGGCTGTCTCCCAGATCATGTGTGTCATGTGTGTGCCTTCCTCTATCCATTGGCACCAACTGCGTGGTACGGTAATATCTGTACAATTTGTATTGAACACAATATGGCAAAATGATCATCCTGCTTTCTGTATCACTATGATGCAACCCCTCTCAAACGGATCCAACTTTTCAAAGTGCTGTCAAACTTATCTCCAAGACATACTAGTATAGTTATGAGAATTACTTTGCTGTGTGTCTAGTTTTATTTTTATTTTTCATAAAACCACTTTTACTAACATCACACTTAGTCCATTATTAACATAATTCCAAATTAAAAGCTATTTGTTGGTATGACATTTGTAATGAATGACATCTGAAATTTTGTTTTTCTCTNTTTCCTCGCCTGTCAAATGGAAGTATAATATTTACTCTAATATCTTAATGCCCTAACATATTGTATGCATCCTGTTTTTCCACTTCCGAATTTGAGGAAAAAGTATTTCACCATGTATCAAACATTGTGGGAGTTTCAGCATGCAGTTGTGCGAGTAAATGTGATGGTGCTGTCTATTTACAGGTAACTATTATCATTAATTAGAAAACCGTGTTCATATTTTTATTTTCTTTTACGTTCGCTGTTGCCATTCATTTGTGTGGAAGACATGGAGCCTGGTGTTTCGCCTTACATTTCTTAAATCACTCTTTCTCCACCTCCCTTCTGTAAACATGGCAACAATCCTCCCTCTCCAATGCTGCCCCACACATGAAAGAATATCATCTAATTTTATGTGCTATAGAAGAGATTAAAACAAATACATTGATACAGGCCATTCATTGTTACTTCACACTTTTCTGAAGCCCTGCTTAAGTTATACTTTTGGTTACCAAATATATATCCTTCCGCAACATGTAAACATAAGCACTGGCATGCGACTTTTACGTTTTAACTGCTAAATGCTTTGGTTACTGTTTTCAGCTCTTCAAAGAAGGCTATCATATTTAAAACACCATTACGAATGAGTGTTTACAATTTAGGCCTATAACCATATTTAGGTCAGTTTTATGACTTTTTAACTATGTTTGTATTGTTGATAGTTCTTAAGGTTATTATTTTACATTGTTGACATATTTTCAATACGCGATATAGAACATTACACATAATACATGTTAATATTTTCCAGTGACTGTGTTGAACCCTGTTACAACTGTTGGGGAAAGAACTGTAGTATTAAAACTCTTGTTATTGATGTGTGTTGGGTTATTTCATTAAAATGACAGTCTCATTTGTAATAAATAGTAACACTAAGGAGCAACCAGTCCAATGAAAAACACAGTAAATTTAAGCATGCAAGTCGTGTTGCTTATTTTTTTTACTTAACAGCGAGAAACTTAAAAAATAGTGGTGAACATGCACAGAAATAGGTTTGCCATAACTTTTATTCCCGTCATATTTGTTTGCATAGGTTCTTAGTTTTTACTAGGTTTATTAAATTATGTATTTAAAATTTTCTGATTGGGATTAGTAATTTGTTGGGATTGTGGCAAACATTCAAATCACAGAAAAGTAAGCAAGTTACACAATTGTGTTTCAAACACACACTTACGGCAAAGTTATAATGTTGTGATAAATAAATAGTTAACTGTTAAAACGTATAAATTTTGCATGTCCAACATTTGCAATCTCACACACACTGGGCCAGCGTAACGGAAAGGCAACACTACAATTTCACACACAGCGATCATGATACACGTTACAGTATCTTTATTCCTGCTATGTAAAAACAGATTTATCACATCATCATAACCTGCCTAGGTTTGTTTAAAAAACACAATGTGTGCAAACTTGATATGGTAATTTTAAGTATTTTTTGCAGGAAAAAAATGACACTTCGTACAACCACAAGCAACACGCTATGTCATGTCACCAGTCATCACTTCTGCCAACTTCTGATTTGTAACTTTCCCAACATCACATCTAAATACAGGGTAATTATAAAGTTCATTAAACATTAAAAAAAATTGGGACACATAAATGGTTCAGAAACATGCAATAACTGGCACACTACATAAAAGACAAACTCTCCAAGTTTTTTTTTTTTTTTAAGTCTTTATAAATGTTCTGTGTGTCCACCCTTCGTCACACGACACATATCTAATCTGTAGTCCTTTTCTACCCATCCCGACCCAGGATATCAGGAGTGACGTTAAGAACAGCTGCAGTGATGCGGTGTTGCAAGTCATCAAAGTTGTGTGGTAGAGGTGGAACATAAATTTGATCCCTGACATAACCCCACAACAAAAAATCGCAGGGCGTCAAGTCTGGTGACAGTGGTGGCCACCGGAGTAGTGCCTGGCCAGCGACCGCCACACGGCCTATCCAGCGACGCGGCAACATCTCATTCAGGTAACATCGTACAAAATTTTTGAAATGTGGAGGGGCGCCATTTTGTTGGAAGATGAAATCCCTGCAGTCAGCTTCCAGTTGCAGTATGAGCCACATTTGTAGCATGTAGAGATAGGTCACACTGTTGACAGTTCTCTCAGCGAAGGAGAAGGTGCCATAAACTGTCTTGTTGTACATGGCACAGAACTCGTTAATTTTCTGTGAATCCCGAATGTGCTAGAGAGTTACATGTGGATTCTCTGTTGCCTGTATGCATGTGTTATGTCGGTTGACCTTTCCTCAAAGATGGAAAGTTACTTCATCACTGAAGATCAATTTGTTTCGTATGTTATCATCTTCCAAATGATTCTGCATATCAAAGTAGAACTGCAGTCGGAGAAATTTAACATCGTGGCTTATGGCTTGCAGGAGCTGCTATTTGTACGTCTTCACTATTAACCATTTACGAAGGATTTTCCATACTCTTGGCTGAGGGATGTTCAATTCCACACTAGCTCAGTAGGTTGACTTTCTGAGACTATGCTGCATCACGTCCCTAACACAGTCCACTGTCTATTCTGACATTCCTGGTCGGCCCAAACGTTTTGCATCGCACAAACAACCATCCTCCTTGAATTCCTTGTACTGCTTCAATATGCTGTTGTAAACTGGTGGTGTCTTGTGGTACGTGGCATGGAAAACTCTTTGCACATGCACTACCAACTGGCAACAAGCAAATTCTAACACACAAAATGCTTTCTCTACCTGGTTTGCAGTCATTACAGCAACTATGGTTAATGGCGCACCTATCAGCGGTTTTCACAACTACCCCTCTGGCGCCACGATAAAAAACTCTGAGAGTTTGGCTTTCACATAATGTGTCAGTTATTAAATGTTTCTCAACAATTTACGTGTACTGAATTTTTTAATTGTTTCATGGACTTTATAATTAACCTGTATATTATAACACGTATTCAAATATTAAAATATTGTTTCTGTTGTAAATTACAAATTCAAAAATAATAATTTTTGCTGTAATAACATATGTAATTTTCCTGCTACTACTAGCGGTGCAAAACTACCAGAGAGAGATGGAGATGGAGAGAGGAATAGGGAGATGGAGAGAGGGAGAGGGAGCATGAGACAGGGTGTGTGTGTGCACGTGTATGTGAGCGTGCGTGCATGCGCGTGCACACGTGTGAGCGTGAGCAGTTAGCCCGCTCACCTTCCACCGAGGCGAACCAGGTTCAATCCCCAGCTGGATCTCTCCTGGAATTGTGCCAGATGTTGCAGCTGGTCAGCGGGTTGTCTTGAGGATCTCCCATTTCCCCTGCCCTTTCATTCTGGCGCTGCTCCACACTCACCTCAATCACCCTCATCAGCTTTCAAGACCTCGCTGTTAAAAGCCACCCAAAATCTCTTCATTCTCACTCACTCTCACTCACTCACTCACTCACTCACTCACTCACTCACTCACTCACTCATTCACCCTTTCTCCTAAACACCCNCACTCACTCACTCACTCACTCACTCACTCACTCACTCACTCACTAACTCACTCACTCACTCACTCACCCGCCCACTCACTCACTCACCCGCCCACTCACTCAGTCACTCGTTCACTCACCTGCCCACTCACCTACTCACTCTCTCTCTCACTCACTCTTCCTCGGACAAAAAACACCATGTCACGAGGGCCTATGCACCGTTTTTTGCGCTGATATTTTTAATGGCAACAATTAAATATGTTTCCATCAGTGCTACCTAAAAATTTTAATGGCCAACATTTAATTTATAAATAGCGTACCAAGTACTATGTTAAAACAACATTTTAACTGTGAGCAATTTCTTACAAGCTGTTGCCAACATTGCTGCTCTCACTGTTTTTAATTCATATTGAATACGAAATAAATATTACAAGTTATAGAAAATACTAAGTTAAAGTTTTATTCATTGAAAAATATAATACTTTAAAGTTAATCACAATGTTATATATTTGTGGCATACAAGTTATTTAAAAAACATGTTGATATGTTACTCCTAGGGTGATTTTTCAAAGGTTTGTTTCAAAACTTCCAAGAAACTGTCAATGAACTATAACTGCAATACCTAAGTCTTGTCCATCAACAATAATTTTATCAAAAGTAAAATTGTTCCTTGAAATCCTATATCTAACGGGCACTCTTAAACAATAGAGCAAATGTTAGAATTGATAAATTTGTAATGATTTTTTTATTCATAGATTCCTAATACCTTACTTTCTACATTTTTTGAGACAAAAAAGTAGTCGTGAAAACGTTATGTATGTGCTGGACATGCGTATGTACACTATCTGATCAAAAGTGTCCGGACACCCCCCTGTAAATGTAAAATCGCACCTATATATGTCACTGATCACCACTACTACTACTATTATAGGAGGCAAAAGGCTTGATCTACGTCAGTGCTACATAATACCCAGAATGGGTTGAGCAAGGGAGTGCAGTGTGACTTTTAATATGGTGTTGTTATTGGTCGCCACATCAGTAATCAATCCATCAGGGCCATTTCCACCCTTCTCAAGTTGCCAAAGTTCACCATCAGGGACATAATTGTTATGTGGGAACAGAAAGACATAGCCACAACAATACCACAGTCGGATAGGCCATGTGTGTTGACCGACAGGAATCAGTGACAATTGAAAAAGGTGGTATGGGAACATTACATGTCACTGTGTGATACCATCACCCATGAATTCTTCAGTGCCACTAGTTGTGCAGCTTATACCATGACTGTGTGTCAGGAGTTACGAGGAATGGAGTTCAAAGCTGAGGCACCTGGCTATAAACTGCACATTTCTCCTGTGAATGCTGTTACACTCCAGGCCTCCTGGCCAGAGTGCACAGAGGAAATTGGTTAGCAGGAACGACACAGTTGTTTCACAACTGCTGCAGCCTTCTGCTGGCTAACTCCAACAAAATACACACTCGCAACACTCCTGCGATTCTTTTCTGTTCGCTGTGTTGTATATATTTTATTGTAAAGACATTACAAAATTTGATGAAATTAAAAAGACCAATACCAGATATTTAGTTATTTTATGTTAGTTTATTTTCCTTTGTTCACTTATCACTTGTTACAGAAATTAATTTCCATTAATTTATGGCTGAATTTAACAAGATGCACTTGTCAAGTCATGAAAATTGCACCACCATGTTATTGCATTTTGTTAACTGAACTGATGAAAATTATGTCCGGTCGGGCACACGTATGCCATACGAGCTAGCTAAAGCCTTGCTGCTGCTTCGCGCAGATCCTCTTAATCTATGCGTTACTGAATTAGAATTTGCTTGAGGTTAACTGTCCGAATGTGGGAATCATGCCGGATGATACCGCAGGTTGGCAGGTTTTCTCTGGGATCTTGCATTTCCCCTGCCCTTACATTATGGTGCTGCTCCATACATCACCTCACCTTCACGGTTCTCAAGACCTCAATGTTAAGAGCCGCCCAAATCTCTTCACTCTCTCACTCACTCACTCACTCACTCACTCACATTGTTTTAGGACTCTACTAGAGCATCAGCCATAATATAATGGAATGTTTTATTTGTGGTAGTAGAGAGCAGAGAATAGAGACTGCGCATCATGCCAGTCTTCAACGTGAGGATGGGCTCTGTGACAAACTGCCAGGAGGGGCTATATACTTCATGTCCCACGTTAACTGTGTCAGTACATATTTTTCGAATCATCACATTGAACGTGTTGTATCTAAGCGTTGTCAACAAGCAGATCATACTTCAGAACCAAAGCGACTGAGGAGTCATTCATCATTTACTTTGCTGCAGCACTGCATATTCGGTGGGACTGATTGTAAAATTGAGCGACCAAAGAAGAACCCAGGGTGGTGGAGGGAGTTCTTTCTTTGTAGAACTAGAGACAGAAGTGGGAAGACATCATTCAAGCAGTCCATCATTCAGAGAGCGAACCAGCTTTGTGATACTTGGGGAGATGATGATGCCTTCAGAATAAGTGGTACGCTGAGTGACTTGCATGTGGCGGATGGCCGATATCACAAAGATTGCATGTCAAAGTTATTCAGTAACAAACCTACCAGTAGCATAGGTTGTAGTGAAAAATATGACAGCAGCTTGAAGTTGATTACAGAAATGAAATGTTACTGTAATGGAAGGTGGAACACTGTAGAACTGTACAATCTATACAAGAGTCATGGTGGAATAAGTCTGACAAGGCCATCTCTTATACATAAATTACAAAATGTCCTTCAGCCAAACTTGCTTGTGTTGTAATCTCCAGGAGTTGCATCTATTTTTGGATTTAGGAATAAACTGTCACCCCTGCTTCTCATTGTAAATGACACAGAGGATATCAGTCAATATATAGCACACCTGTCCATGAAGATAAGAAGTGAATGTCATATACCTACTCTTAACAGATTTGAAATACACATATCCTTGGACCAGATTATGCATCAATGCAGTGAAACTTTAATCGCTCTTCTCGCAGAAATCTCACCTAACCTTTATGCAAAAATGCCTGCAGCAATGATTAGAAATATAGTCAACAGTTCAGTTACAGGCAAGACAACAACACTGCAATTATCCCTTAGTGTACTCATGGATCAACAATGAACCTTGATAGATGAACTGCACAATTATGGTTTAACAGGATCATATAATGAACTCAGACATTTTTGTATGTCGGCAGCAACTGCATCAGCCAATGAGTGGTTTAAGTTATCAGACCTCCGTGAAGGAAGTGGTCTTGTTCAGGTTGTAACTGACAACTTTGATACCCAAATACACTCCCAGAATAGGCAATTATCAATGCAAATCCTTGCCACGATCATCACCCAACGTACAAAGACAAATAATGAAAATCAAAGAATAAGGTTGTCCAACTGTCAAACCATTAAACTTATAAAGTGGTCAGAAGGAACTTCTAAACAATTGGCACTGGGAGAAGTTAATGTGCAACGATTGTATGGACCAAAACATCCAGCTGTGCCATACCAATATGAACACCATCAGGGCCGTCGCGTGGTTTGTTGGCGCCCGGGGTGAGATTTCATCAGGTCCCCCCCTCCTCAACAACTCATTGGTGAGACAAGTTCCAAGTCCCTGCGTTCGTTGCGTCGCTGTCTGTGTTTTTGTGCCCTAAAAGAGACACCCAATTGGATTACCTTACAAGAATACCACAGTCTGGAATTAAAATAACCATTAAAATATGTTTTTAAATAAGATTGTATTGAAAATCCAATTAAAAATAATAATGTGAGGAAATCTTAACAATCATAAACAAATACTATAGGCGTTATTAATGCAAATTAATAGTGTGGAAAACCTCGATACATACATTGAATAGAATATAGAAAAGGGAACCCCATTTATCAAATAAAGATAAGGTACTAAACACTAAATGGCATTTGCCTGGTTTTTGCACTAGCAAATGTTGTGAGAATTTCCTTAAGGTCTATTTTTCGTGCCTCATCATTTTCAATGGACGAGATGGCCGGAGAATTCAGTCTCTCCTGTGACATAGTTGAGCGTAAATATGTCTTTATAATTTTTAGCTTACTAAAGCTACGCTCAGTACTAGCAACTATCACTGGTGTGGTTAACAAAACTCTTAGTGCAATCCAGATATTCATAAATAAGTCTTTGCTGCCTGTTTTCTTGATTGCCCGCAACACATCAATAGGTTGAACTTGGGGTTCTTTCAGCTCCAAGATGGAATTCACATGTTGCAGTTCACAAAAAAGTTAATTGCCGTTGATATCCGATACGTCATCAGTATTTTTTAAGAGGGATTCTAGTTTCAAACAACTTTGTTTTAAGTCATCTTTTGCTGGAAGGTTAGCCACATTATACAAAAACCCTCACTGCGAATTATGATTATTAATTGCAGTTGACCTCCTTTTCACTGAAGTTACAACTGTATCCACCAATGGATAAAAGACCTCCCTCTTGAATGTGTCTTCTGCAGATGTTTGCACTTCGTCACCACTTTCGTACAAAAATACACATTTCTTTTTGTGAATTCTTTTTTCAGGGATGACTGGTTGTATTTTTAGTTCTTCTGCAATTTCATTCGCGGAAATTATTGTATTATTGTATCCACTTTCTCTAAATTTGTCTAACAAGTCCAAGCAATTATTGAACTCCTTCACAGCATCACTAACGCCTTTGGCTTTCCCTTGAAGACTTTAACTGATGATATTGATTTCAAACAGCAAATCATGCCATACTAGTAAGCATACTATGAAAGAAAAGTCTTCCATCTAGTTGACTAAGGAATGAGCCTCACTTGCTGTCTGAGGGTCGTCCGTTTTCTCATTCAATTCGATCAAAGCATGCCGGACTTCAACGTACTGATAGCGAAGAGCCTGAACCGCAGATATGCGGGGTTCCCATCATGTTTCACATACTTCTTTTAGCGTGAGATTCTTGACATGTTCACTGATCACACACCAACGCTTTGTAGAGCCTGAAAATATTGTATAAATACGCTGGAGAATTCCAAATAGAGATGTAGATTTGACCGAGGATTTCGCTCCATCATCAATTACCAGGTTCAGACTATGGTATCCACAAGGCATGAAAAAAGCCAGAGGGAAATCTTCTAGTACATAAGCTTGAATTACTTTTTGGATTCCTGCCATATTGGTGCCATTATTGTAACCCTGCCCCCGAAAGTCTTTCATGTTTAGTCCACATTCTGCAATTTCCTTAAACATAAGGTCAGTGAGAGCTTCTCCGGAGGTTTCTTCAGCCACTCGATATGCTATAAAGCTCTCCTCTATGTTAATATCATCATTTTCTTCATTAACATAGCAAATCGTTAGAGATGTTTGCTATTTATGACTAATATCGGGAGTGCAGTCCAAAATTACTGAAAAATATTTGGCATCCTTTATTTTCTTGATGATGCTCTCCTTTACTACATTGCCTAACATGTTAATAATCTCATTTTGAATCAATACACTTAAAAATTGAAAATTATTTTCTCGGTCGGATAGTCTGCATAAGTGTTCCAATAAAACTGCATCAAACTTCCCTAATAGTTGTACAAGGTCGAGAAAGTTACCATTGTTTTTTGTAAATAACTTGGAAGACGAGCCTCGAAATGCTATGTTATTCTCTGCTAAATACAAAGTGATTTTGACTAACCGTCGCAACACCTCTTCTGAGTGTTGTGTTTCAGTGTTGATTTGATTAATAATTTCCTGGTTGATTGAAGTACCCCCTTTGAGTCTATTTTCAGCCATGCACCACTGGACCATGTATTTAAAGTGATCCGGTGACATTTCATGAGATTTCAACCTATCAGCCATGTGTTTCCAATCATTAAACCCCATTTTTGTCCAAACTGTGATTTTGAGGATGGGTCAAAAATCCTACAGCAAAAACAGTAAGCCGAATCATTTTTTTCGGAATAAACTAACCAACGTCTTAGTACTTTTTCGCCGTTTTCAGCGAAACGGAATCGAAAAAAATTTGAAAAATGCCTGTTTCTGGAATTCTTGGGATNAAATTTGAAAAATGCCTGTTTCTGGAATTCTTGGGATACTGATAATCTTCTTTGGGAAAGTCAGCAGGGCATTTTAAAATTAGGTCATTGCGCTGCACTTTTAAGATGAGCTCTGGCTATGTTCCAGGGTCTTCAGACAAAGCCAAACTATCACAATGTTTGTTGGTGTCATTGTCAATCTCAGACTCTAAAGTTGAATTTACGTCTTGGTTATCATCTCGACCTTCAATGCCTGTAGGAAGGACAGGAATTTCTTCGCTAGTCCCTTGAAAGCTGGTACTTGGCAGGTCACAGATGCTAACGGGCTCTGCCGGAACTGCCGCTGGGATTGAAGATGAAGTATTAAGAAAACTAGTTAGTTGCTGAGCTCCCGACAACTTTTTTGGCATTCAAACACTGACACAACTACACAAGACAAACACACAATTGACGTAATTCAATTCAACACACAATTCAAGATCCTGCTTTGCTGGGAAACAGTGACAAGACTGGCAGTGGCAGGTGGATGCGATTGCGAGGAATGTGAGGGGTAGGAGGGGTAAGTGGAATGGGGGGACCAGCACCGCCGGTCCAGCGGTGGGGGATGTGAGGTCAGTGTCTCAACCATGAGTCAGCGTCCCAAGGTCGGGTGAAATAAAAAGAACAGCGCTACACGGCAGCGAGTGTGTGCGTGCATAAGGGCGCCCCTTATCGACAATGTAATATTGATATAGAGATAATTCAAGGAAAGAGGAAGGGGCCTACGCCTACTACACAGTGGAGTTCATTATTAGGCTATTATTATTAACAGTATACAAGCAAATCCAGTTGCTCTGCAAACTGGCATGACAAGCAAATATTTATTTTGGGATAATTTAGCAAATATAAAGTTATTAGTGTCTTTATAAATAAACAAGTTATTTATGTACGTTGCATAATAAGTTTTAAGTTTCTGTTATACCTAACTTTAAAAAAATACTTTATGTGCATCTAACTTTTTTCAATTTTTGTTGTTTTATTTTACCCCCCTTGCCGCACGGCGCCTGGGGCGATCATCCCGGTCGCCCCGCCCACGCGACGGCCCTGGACACCATGTTGTTCCAACGCTCAAGTCTCTTACAAGCATGCAGGTATCACACACTAGAGCTACGGTGAAAGATATGTCCTTCCTTTCAACAGTGATTTCAAAAGAACTATGTCCTGAATATGGTGGGCTCGATACAAAGAATGCTTGTTACAGGGGTAGCCAATTTCAAAAGAAGACAATGTTGTTTATGCACCCACATGATCCAAGAAGCTGCAAAAGGAAAGTCGTCATATTACAGTTGTTTCTGATGACACAGATGTTCTGGGTATCTTGGCTCATCATCTCCATGTACAAACTGGTGGAATACACCAAGAAACAGAGTTAATAATGTAGGGATGACTGCAGGATCAAAATGCTATTAAGGTTAATGAGGTTGTGAAGAAACATGCATTTATCATGCCAAACCTTCTAGCAGTGCATGCTTTGACTGGCTGTGATACAGCCTCATCTCTTTCTGGTATTGGAAAGGCAACAGTCCTGAAAAAGTTAAGTTTGTACAAAGACACTATCCAACTTGGTGACCCAATGGTGCCAACAGATGCTGTTACATTTTCAACATCCAAATTACTTTCCACGCTCTATGGTCAGAAACATGATGAATGACCTCTAGACAATTTGTGTTCAATCATGTTTCAAATTAAANACTTTCCACGCTCTATGGTCAGAAACATGATGAATGACCTCTAGACAATTTGTGTTCAATCATGTTTCAAATTAAAATTGTCAGAAAAAGGCATTTCTCTCCAAAACTTAGCAGTATTCCACCTACTAAGGCTGACTTTCATCCTCACTGCCTGTGTGCACATTACCAAACAATATTATGGAAATCAGCTGGTTTGCCTTTGCCACCACCTCTCAACCCATTGGATTTTGGTTGGGAAAAGACAAGAAGTATATTACATCCAGTGAAGGTTGTCCCAGGACAGCTACCTGTTCCAGATGAAGTTCTCAATCAGATTAGCTGCAGGTGCACTATTGGATACCAAAGTGCACTGTGTTCATGTANACTTTCCACGCTCTATGGTCAGAAACATGATGAATGACCTCTAGACAATTTGTGTTCAATCATGTTTCAAATTAAGATTGTCAGAAAAAGGCATTTCTCTCCAAAACTTAGCAGTATTCCACCTACTAAGGCTGACTTTCATCCTCACTGCCTGTGTGCACATTACCAAACAATATTATGGAAATCAGCTGGTTTGCCTTTGCCACCACCTCTCAACCCATTGGATTTTGGTTGGGAAAAAACAAGAAGTATATTACATCCAGTGAAGGTTGTCCCAGGACAGCTGCCTGTTCCAGATGAAGTTCTCAATCAGATTAGCTGCAGGTGCACTATTGGATACCAAAGTGCACTGTGTTCATGTANCCTGTTCCAGATGAAGTTCTCAATCAGATTAGCTGCAGGTGCACTATTGGATACCAAAGTGCACTGTGTTCATGTAGGAAATTTTCTATACCATGTACTGGATTCTGCTTATATAAGAGATTTGAATGTTTGAATCCCTTAATGCCATCAAATGACAACAGTGATAGTGATGAAGATTTACAAGAACAGTAGACCCTTATAGATAATAACATTTTAAAGTTTGTCGCTACTAGGCCACCTGAGTTATACAGAGTGATGGCTAGTAGGGTACATAGTTACTATACTTTGCTGCAGACTAAGGGCACCTGTGGTTGTTGCGTTAGGGGTAAACAAATACTCGTATTCTCTGTTTGTTAACACACCAGTATTTTATTTGTGTGAAGGTAACATACGTATTTACACACACTGGTGAGACAGCCCCCCTACAAGTCGTAGGCCTGAAGGGCTGGTGGGTGGAATGCTATGCATCGGGGAAGGTTGTTTGCATGGAGACGTTTCTACTTATCTGTGACTGCGGCTCTTGGCGAGTTGTCTTCATTGGTAGTTGAGGCCTGGTGAGTGGGGTGGCCCTTTTTCAGTCCCTCGGACTGGCTCTCGTTGGCGTGCTGTACTCAGCTGGCTTCTTCCTTCGGCTTTGACTGACTCACGGAAGTCTGGGATGGTTTCCCGGGGACTTGGAGTGTGTCTGCGACCTCGGCTGGCGATTTCCGTCGGAGAGCACATCTCCTCGTCTGCGTCAACTTCTGTCACGACTCGTCTCGCGCTCCCGACTTCTCCGCCTCGGAAACTGCCACTACGTTTTCGGAAATGAACTCATAAGTTCACGGCACTTCTACTTGGTTTGTTTCGGAAATTTACACATGAAGTTCCGGATGTTCCTGTGTTCTCTCCCCGGTGACGTCATAATTGACTTACTGACTGACTGACTGACTGCCTGCTTGCCTCGTCGCCATCCGGCGCACGACTACGTCTTCTCGGAGAATGGCGCCTCTCTGTACGGGGAGCCACTCGTTTCCAGGAATTTACTCATAAGTTCTCGGCACTGTTCTCGTCACACGACTGTCTACTCCCAGGTCTCTTTCGCCTCCTGTCTCGGCTAAACACTTAACTCGTCTCGCGGCTGTGCCGCCAAACAACTCCCGTCTCGGCCGAGATCCGAAACCCGGCCTCGACTGACTCACCTGACTGCCGCTTCTCTGCGTGCGATATGTCTGCCTGACTGATTCTCACTGACGCTGGTCCGGCGGCTGGGATTCAACTCCCCCTGGTCCAGCGTCTCCCGACGGCACGGATTCAACTGACTGAACAACTGCCCTCCTGCCTCGGCGGCTCGTGAATTTAACTAGTGTCCCGCTATATTCAAGTTAGCTGTCAGCAATTTCTAGAGAGAGAAATCGGGAAATCCCCTGTGTACCTCGCACGTTTTTATGCAGGATTTTGTCTCTCGTCAGCTGCTTGTGTGCTCCAACTAGGGTGGAGGGAGGGTGCGGTTACTGTGGCGGGGATTCCTATAAAGCTGGATCTGCACTAATTCTCGTCGGGGCTCCCCTGATTCCTTCGTCGATGGCCGCATATCAGCTAATTTTGTCGCGTTGCACGGGGTTCTTCCCCGAGCAATCTGGTCGGGACTTACCCTTTTTCTCTCGACTTTGGTTCTTCCCGGAGTGTCCTTTCGTGTCGGGACTGCCCCGAGGGTGTGGAAACAGCGCAATGCCTATTCCATGTACACGCCACGCGTAAAGATTCAAGAACATTATTGCATATTGAAAACAAAACTTAAGTTTGTGCATCAGTAGAAATAGTTTGTACGATTTATTACAAAATATTATCTTATACAAATTAAGTCATGCAATGTGTCCATATACCTATATACTGTTGTTACCTTTGTATCTTGTATGAGTATTGGTTTTTGAGTAATAATAATAATAATGTCATATGGTGGAGGCACCCTAGGGTGGTGGTAGCAACCACCAAGTAGGCAGCATTTTTGAGTTGCAGCTCATAGGCTGCCCCCAGCCCTGAATTATGACATGGAATGAGACCCTGCAATGGGGAAATGGGAGTGCCCAGAGAAAACCCGCTGACCAGTGAAATTGTCAGGCACAGTTCCTACATGCGCTGCCGCTGATCGAACCGGGATCGCCTTGGTGGGAGGTGAGTGATCTGACCACAAGATCCCAGTGACCCCTTGTTTTCGAGTAAATGTTGTTTTTAATAATAACTACAAACATTTTGGTAATCATAATGTGTTTCATTTAATGCATTAATTAATTTTAATGTTTTGCAAAATCTTGGCAGCCATCTTAAATTCTACCATTTTGTCAGAAATGCTCAAAGTTTAGCATCTGGCACTCATCAAATTCAAAATCAGCAGGTTAATGGCATATAGGGACCATGAAGAAACATGATATGTATACAAAAAAGAGGTAGTATGATATTTCAATGGCCACTAGCTTGGAATATAAAGGGAAGCCTGCCCTAAGGTTTGGTTTGGGCTCTATGTTGATAAATTAGCAACTGGAATAACCAAGATAAGAGTGTTTAAATAATTTTTTTAAGAATATTTCAGTTATAATGGACTACTCACTGCAATGTTGTTTCTGAAGACCATTATAATCCCTTATGTGCCAAAATGTAAATTGTTAAATAGCATATTGTCATACTTCTTTACATTATTTGTCACGTGATTCAGAAATTAACTTGGTAAGTGTAATTAGGATACTTATAAGCAAAGCTTCACAAGTAATTACAGGCAATTACCATTTGAGTCACTTCAACGTCAATAATATTGCTTTTTCTTGCACTGAACTGCTATTTAACATCCTTATATAAAAGACAGACAACATTCCCTCATATTTTACCTTCACTTAATAACCTTTACTTGTACACTGGAGAGCCAAAAAAACTGGTACACCTGCCTAATATCGCCTAGGGCCCCCGCGAGCACGCAGAAGTTCCACAAGACGACATGGCATGGACTTGACTAACGTCTGAAGGTATGCAGGAGGCAATTCACACCATGAATCCTGCAGGGAAGTACACAAATCCATAGGAGTGCGAGGCGGTGGAAATCTCTTCTGAGCAGCATGTTGCAAGGCATCCCAGATATGCTCAATGATGTTCATGTCTGGTCATTTAGGTGACCAATGGAAGTGTCCAAAGTCAGAAGAGTGTTCCTGGAGCCACTCTGTAGCAACTCTCGACGTGTGGGGTGTCTCATTGTCCTGCTGGAATTGTCCATGTTCGTCTGAATGCACAATGGACATGAATGGGTGCAGGTGATCGGACAGGATGCTTACGTATCTGTCACCTGTCAGAGTCTTATCTAGACGTATCAGGGGTCCCATTTCACGCCAACTGCACACGCCCCATACCATGACAGAGCCTCCACCAGCTTGAACAGTCCCCTGTTGACATGTGGGGTTCATGGATTCATGAGGATGTCTCCATACCCATACACGTCCATCCGCCCGACACAATTGGAAACTAGACTTGTCAGACCAGACAAGGTGTAAAGCTTTGCGTCGTGCAGTCAACAACGGTACACGAATGGGCCTTCTGCTCCGAAAGCCCATATTATAGATGGTCTGTTAAATAGTTTGCACGCTGGCACTTGTTGATGCCCCAGCATTGAAATCTGCTCCAATTTGAGAAAGGGTTGCACGTCTTTCCCGTTTAATGATTCTCGTCAGTCGTCGTTTGTCGCGTTCATTCACAATCTTTTTCCGGCTGGAGCGATGTCAAAGATTTGATGTTTTACCGAATTCCCGATATTCATGGTACACTTGTGAAATGGTCGTACGCAAAAATGCAAATTTTATCGCTACCTTAGAGGAGCTATGTCCCATCTCTCGTCCACCGACTATAACACCATGTTCAAACTCACTTAAATCTTGATAACCTGCCATTGTAGCAGTAGTAACCTATCAAGCAACTTTGCCAGACCCTTGTTGTCTTATATAGGTGCTGCCGACCGCATCACATAACTCTGATTTGTTCCATACCTCTGTTATTTGCACATGCACGCCTATACCAGTTTTTTTGCTCTCCAGTGTATTTCAAGTGAACATTTCAGGAGGCCACTACTTCAGTCTGAAAAAATTCCTTGACTTTTCCAAGTTCTTGTTTCAAATTTAATTTTTTGTCTGCAAAATCAAATGTAATTTTACAAGATGCCTGAGGGGCATATCTGAGTTCCTGAGAGATGCAGGTCTTAATAAAAATAAAAGAACTAAATTTAATTTTTAATTTATTCACACAGCTATTATTTATAGCATTTAATTATCTATATTTACTCTTACTTGTTTTATTTCTCAGTGAGCACAATATTTAATGTCCATTTCAATTCTAATTAACGTCCTTCTTAATGTCTCTGTTTGGTTATAGTCATTTAACTCATACTCACCATTGACACGCGTTCAGTCTATCTGTTGCAATCATTTGTAATGTATTTCACTCACGCATCTAGTCTAATAGTCCAGTGTGCCAGTTGCACTCTTTAGTGCTCTGATGCTCGCAGTCACAGGTTTTTCTCCCAATGGTCACTTCTGGCGCTACTCAATCCTCTTCAAGATAGTCGTATTTTGCTTAATGCCACACAATTGCCTAGACTCCCGACTCTCATAAACTTTTTATCTTTGAAGTTTAATGGCAATGGTGAGTTCATGTTATTAAATTTGGTATGATTGGACTGTGTCTATTGCCGCCCATAAGAGACTAAATAAAAATTGTATACACACAGAACTGACCAAGACAAAAAAAATCTAAAAAAATCTTTTAAAACACCACATACAGATAATTAGGGAAAGCTGTTTCCTTGTCAAATGAATATATATATATATATATATATATATATATAATAATTAAAATGACAAAAAGACAGACATAACTTATTACAAACCAGGACAGACAACAAAACCAAACCAAAATAAAATACAAACACATGGCAAAAATGAAAACAGCACACAAGTGAACAAAACAGTGCAAAAACAATATCATTGGACACAGCTAAACAATAAAAACTATAAACATGCACAAAAAATAGGACAAAAACTACAATAAAACACAAGTCAGGAAAAGTATTCCTTATCACATTATGAAACCAAATAATTCAACACTATTAACAACACAGGAACTACAAGTATAACCAAATAAAAGAATACATAAACCAACAGAGAAGACACAGAACGACAAAAAATATATAACACAATAATAATTACTAGTCTTCACAATGTTTCGGGGCCTGTAATCTGTCCCTTTCTTCAGATGAGACAGTGTGGGCTTTATGAACAATTGCAATAGACTGAGCTGAGGTGGAAATGGGAGATATATATATATATATATATATATATATATACACACACACACACACACACACACACACACACAACTAGCTATGCCCGCGGCTCCGCTCGCATGGACTATAGAATTATTGTTTAGGTTTTTTTTTTAATAAAATGAAATTTTACTTCTTGCCAATGTTATATACATATTATAAAACTCAATGTCTCTCTGTCTGTCTTTCTGTCTGTCTGTTAGTGCGCTTATCACTCGAGAACCACTTTTCCGATTTACATGTTTTTTTTTATTCATAGCTACGTTCTCTGGCCAGGTTTCAGAATATACTAGCAAACCGGTCCTTCTTCACCCGGGTACAATTAAGTTTTACAGTGATACACTAATAAATAAATTGGGAAAAGACAATTCATTTATGTGAAAACAGAATTATAAAATTATACTGTATTGGCCTAGGTTTTTAACCAATTACGGCAACCCAAAAGGAAGGAAATATTTTTTACCCGATAGCCAAGAAGTAGGGTATTGTTTTTGGAGTGTATCTGTGTAACTATCGCATAGTTACCACATTTCCGCTTTCCANGTAGTTACCACATTTCCGCTTTCTAGCGTCTATGTATGAAAAACAAAATTGAGTTTCATCAAGTTGTAGCTTTAGAAATTAGTGTACGCAGGTACTACTTTTTGCGCTTGGCTGAGGGATCTTAATCATTCACCAAATTAAAGCAACGTTCCCAGCGGCACACATTTGGATGGGTGACCATTTAGTGGCATAAAATTTGAGCGCTTCCAGGCTTCAGAGGGTACGTGAAATATTCTGTCCCGGTTGTCATCGATTGATAGCAGTCGTTAAGCCATTTCAGAGGTCCTTGGGCGGCCTCATAAGCTCTGACATCAGAGGAAAAAAATATTTTGGTCACGTTCCAAGCCGTTGCAGAATTACGTTTTGTTGTTATTCCACAGGAACCTTATAATTTTCCGGGGTAAAAAGTATCATATGTCCTATTCAAGTACTTAAAATACCTACATAACAAGTTTCATCAAAATTTGTTCTGCCGTTATAGAGCTGAGTTCAATCACGTTCCCAGCCATTGCATAATTACATTTTGTTGTTATTCCACAGGATCCGTGCAATTTACCGAGATAAAAAGTATTGTATGGCCTATTCCAGGACCTAAGGTACCTAAGTACCAAATTTCATCAAAATCCGTTCAGCTGTCATGGAGCTGAGTGGTAACAAACATACACACACACAAACTTTCGCATTTATAATATTAGTAGGATTTTGTTACATAAAGTAACATAAGGAATAAGCAGTGACAATAATAGTGAATCAAGTCGGAGAAACGTTTGTCGCCAGCGTGCTCTCTTGCAATACTCTGTCTAAACCGTTAAAGATGGAACAATACAATATCATGTAGTAAAGAATTGTGTAGAATAAAAATACCTATAAAAAAAACTCCATGGTAGCATATATCTACCTATAACAGAGAAATACTAATAAGTGTTGCGGTGGTGTGCAATTCTAATCTATTATATGAAGTTTCCCTGACGTAGTCATTGTTAACAATTGAATCTACTATGTTATCTGGTATTGGTAAGCCCATGCTTTTTATACTTTTTTTGAGAATGTTGGCACTTGCTTTTCAATTTCAATGAGTGCAAGGTTAAAATCTTTGTCATTGAATGTTGTTTGTCAATTAAATGGTAAAAATGCTTATTACTATTTCTCTTTTATAGATAGATATATGCTACTGCAGAGTTTTTTTTTAGGGTCTTTTTATTTTACACAATTCTTTACTACGTGATATTGTTCCATCTTTAACGGTTTAGACAGCGTATTGCAAGAGAGTGCCCTGGCTGCAAACGTTTTTACGATTTGATTCACTATTATCGTCACTGCTTATTCCGTATGTTACTTTATGTAACAAAATATATATTAAAACCTGGCCAGAGAATATAGCAATGAACTAAAAAAAACACGTAAATAAGGTACGTGGTTCTCGAGTGATAAGGGCACTAACAGACAGACAGACAGAGAGACGTTAAGTTTTATAATATGTATAGATTCTGGTACGCTTCTGAGTGCACCAATAGGAGGGCAGGTAGTCTCTGATTGGGGGTGCTTGGAAGAGTGCTTGCTGATTGGGCCGAGAGGCAGACTGTGGGGTGTAGGTACTGTTGAGTGGAAAAACAGGTCTAATTTGAAGTGTTATTATTTATTTTTGACAACAAAACATGTTTTAATTATTATAAGCCATATCCCTTTAGTTCTATGCTCTGTCAATTTATGACATTTATATTGCAGTTGTTAAAAGCAGATTGTTTGATTTTTCTTTTTATGGCATTTTGCTCTTTGGCTATAGGTTCAGAATTTTCCCACAGATTCTTATGATTATTTGACTAGGCATGTTCATCTAGTTTTGATTTTTCTGTTTCTCCCCGTTTAGTGTTCTTTGTGTGTTCCTTGACATGGCTGAACAGTGGCTGGCCTGTTTCCCCTATGTACACACTGCCACACTGATAAGGAATTTGATAAATATGTTCCTGTGTGTGGTGTTGATCAGTGGTGGGTTTTACTTTTGTTAGAATTGTTTCTATTATTATAGTAAGTTTGATGGCAGTGCGTATGTTGTGTTTCTTAGCCAGTCTGTATTTTTTCTGATAATCCTTTAACATATGGAATAACTACAGTAGCTGCAGGAGGTTCTGTGTTTTGTGGGTTTGTGATTATTGAATTGTTTGGATGTATCATATGTGTTTGTGCACAGAGTTGTTAGTTTCATTATGGTGAATATAGATACGTTAGTTCAGTCTTTCAGTTCTGGGTATGCTTCAAGTCTTTCTTGTATTATGCTAAGGGTTTCGGTTACTGGTGCATTAGCAAACGGGCTCTGAACTGAAAGGTCAAACTAACTATCTATTCCCACCATAATGTAACTAATAACTCTGTACACAAACACCACTTATTTCCAGTTCAAAGACAAGTTCTACAAACAAACAGATGGAAGGGAAATGGGATCTTCTTTTTCCCCTTTCATGGTAAATATTTTTATGGCAAATTTTGAGCAGGAAGCACTTTCTGAAACAGACACTTAGCCCAAGGTCTGGTTCAGATATGTTGATGACATGTTTCTGATTTTGCAGCATTGTCAGGACAAACTCAAGGAATTTTTCAACTTCAACTCCCGCAGACCATCTATACAGTTCACTTATGAAACCAAAATCAATAACTCTCTCCCCTTCTTGAATGTTCTTGTACGAAGAAAAAACAATTACATCAGCACCACAGTAAATCAGAAACCAACATACACTGGCCAGTATATACACTTTACTTCTAACTACACACACAGTAAAAAAACAGGCATAATTCATACATTGGTAAACAGGGCCAAGAGCATTTGCTCGAATGGGAAAAGTAAACAAAAAGAACTAGACCACATACAAAAAGAACTGCTCAGCAATGGCGATCCACACAAATTCATTAAAAATATGATACATCCAAACAATTCAATAATCACAAACCCACAAAACACAGAACCTCCTGTAGCTACTGTAGTTATTCCATATGTTAAAGGATTATCAGAAAAAATACAGACTGGCTAAGAAACACAACATACGCACTGCCATCAAACTTACTATAATAATAGAAACAATTCTAACAAAAGTAAAACCCACCACTGATCAACACCACACACAGGAACATATTTATCAAATTCCTTATCAGTGTGGCAGTGTGTACATAGGGGAAACAGGCCAGCCACTGTTCAGCCATGTCAAGGAACACACAAAGAACACTAAACGGGGAGAAACAGAAAAATCAAAACTAGATGAACATGCCTAGTCAAATAATCATAAGAATCTGTGGGAAAATTCTGAACCTATAGCCAAAGAGCAAAATGCCATAAAAAGAAAAATCAAACAATCTGCTTTTAACAACTGCAATATAAATGTCATAAATCGACAGAGCATAGAACTAAAGGGATATGGCTTATAATAATTAAAACATGTTTTGTTGTCAAAAATAAATAATAACACTTCAAATTAGACCTGTTTTTCCACTCAACAGTACCTACACCCTATAGTCTGCCTCTTGGCCCAATCAGCAAGTACTCTTCCAAGCACCCCCAATCAGAGACTACCTGCCCTGCCCTCCTATTGGTGTGCTCGGAAGAGTTCCAGAATTGTATATATACTCCCTGTTTCCACCTTAGCTCAGTCTACTGCAATTGTACATAAAGTCCAGTGTCTCACCTGAAGAAAGGGACAGATTACAGGCCTCAAAACATCGTAAAGACTTGTAATTATTATTGTGTTATCTTTTTTTTTGTCATTCTGTGTCCTCTCTGTTGGTTTATCTATTCTTTTCTCTGGTTATTTTGTAGGTTCCTGCGTTGTTTGAAGTGTTGAATTATTTCGTTTCATAATCTGACAAGGAATACTTTTCTTGGCTTGTGTTTTATTGTGGGTTTTGCCCTATTTTTTGTGCATGTTTTTATTTTTTATTCTTTAGCCGTGCCCACTGATATTGTTTTTGCACTGTTTTGTTCACTTGTGTGGTGTTTTCATTTTTGCCATGTGGTTGTCTTTTATTTTGGTTTGCTATCATTGTCTGCCCTGGTTTGTAATAAGTTGTCAGTTCATCTATTTGTCATTTTAATTATATATATGTTTTCTATTGACAAGGAAACATGTTTCCTAATTATCTGTATGTGGTGTTGTAAAAGTTTTTATTAGTTTTTTGTCTTGCTGAATTCGTTGTGTGTTCAATTTTTATTTAGTCTCATGGTCAGAAATGGACAGTCTCTCATAAAATCTTGGCTTGGAGGGCCAACGCGCTTTTATATTTGTTGGCCTTGACCTGGAACTTTTGCAGCATCCCGAGTTACGCTGAGAGAAACTTGTTCATTAATCCAGAGCATTCTTCAGATAAATACAGAAACAATATTGGCTGAAGGTTAGGGGAGTGTGAGCCACAATAGGATTATCGCGGCGGCTCGCTTTTTGAATCAAAATACACACTTCTTTATTGCTCACCTGACCTTCATTCCTCCATTCTTGCCGCCCGTTATCATATCACTACTCTGTCTTCCACATACTCTTCACTTGCATGCACGATGAAAAAGAGTGACATGTAATAGTAATTATTTTCAGGAAAACAAATACTATTACAATTGAATCTAAACATAAAGATGTGCATACACATATCCCTTCATACCAAGGATAAGAAAATAAAATTGCAAGTAAATGATATTCAAGTTATTGACACGGCTGCAAAAGAGGTGTGCAACCTTCTACCTTGTGGCCTTCGGGCCCCTGTGTGTGATGTGCTGCATGTTGTGCAGCGTAAAACTCTGACTGCCTGGGAGAGGAACTCAATCTACCTCCCTCCCACTGGCCAACCAGCTTCAGGCCATTTGTACCATGCATGGTTGCCTATGTCGTTCTTAACCACTTACCCACAGGGATGGCGTGGTGTGTAATCATCTCGGGATCGAGCACAACTTTGTTACGCACTCTTATCTGCTTTGTGGTGAACCCCATTCTGCTTGTGATGCCTGTGCATCTCCTCTGACTGTTCACCACATTCTGCTGGAGTGTACCAGGTATTGCAATGCCCGCTGCACTTTTAACTTATCTGATGAGCTACAGCTAATGTTGTGTGATAGAGGTACATCTACGATTTGCGTACTCCCTCTCTTACGTGCTGTGGGTCTTTTTTACCTTGATGTAATGTTTATTTAACATGTTGCGGAAAGAGATCTTTTTATCATGTTGGCTTTTTAATGTTTTGAAAGAAAGACTTACGAGATCACTTTCCTGTCTGTGTGTCTGTATATATGTGTGTTTGTGTACGTATGTGTGTCTCCACTTTAAACTTTTGAACATGTGAACCGAATCCCACTAAACTCGGTACACATATAGTACTTAGTAAAGATATCTGACTTCTATAGTTTTAGCTTACTTTCAAAATGGTGGCCATTTTAAAATTTAGGGTGCTATGTCATATCAAGGTAACTATTCAACTTATTTGAAACAAAATTTTGTATGTTTCAGTGCATCATGTAAGCATTGAAATTAGAGATTGGTATTGTTATTGGCATTCCATTTTGGAAGATAGCACCACATAAAAAAATTTTGGGTTTTGTGCTATATCTCAAACTACTTAACAAATTTTCTCCATATTTGGCAAGTAAGTAATGCTATAGTAGGCTATGTAAATGTTATGTGATATAAATTGTTTATGCACTTATTTTCAAAATGGTGACAGTACAAACATTTTGGGTTATTTGTATATCTACCATGCTGTGTGACCAATTTAAACAGAATTTCATGTGCTGAAAGTACTTACTGCTACAAGTATCATATAAGCCTACACATAGTCAATTTTATCTGCCATTTTGTAAGAGAGCGCCACATAAATGAATGAAGTTTTTTATGTCATCAGGAAACAATTAACAGATTCCTACCACATTTGGCAAACAAGTTGTACTTTGGTATGTGACATAAATTGATATGCTTTAAGTATGCAATACACTTATTTTCAAAATGGCATTCATATAGATATTTTAGTTTCGTATTTGGTCAAAACCATGTAATCAATTCCAACATAACTTTGTATGCTGCCAGAATATATTACAACTATCAAGTGTGTCCTTATATTCTCTTTTGTTTGCCATTTTGTAAAATAGCGTCACATGAAAAAATTAAATAATTTTGCCTATCTAGGGTAAAAAATAAACAGATTCATACCAAGTTGGACAAATAAGTAACACTATGGCAAGCAATGTAAATTAATATTTTTTGAGTGGGTCAGATATTTATTTTCAAAATGGCTGTCTCATATACATTTTTGTTAATTATGCTATAAACTATGAAACAAATTTCAACTTAATTTTGTATGTTGGCTATACCTATTATAACCATAAAACTTGTCTATACACAGCCTCATTTCTCCACCATTTTTTAAGATAGCCATACATGAAAAAAAAAATTTTTGTCGTAACTCTGGAAACAATCAATAAATACCTACCATAGGTGGCAAATAAGTTGTTCTATGGTAGGTCATATTATTTTATCTGTCTGAGTGTGCCAGACACTTATTTTCAGAATTGTGACCTTATAAACATTTTTGCTTAGTATGCTATATCTATGCAACTACAGTATGTAACCAATTATAACTTAACTTTGTATACTGGCAGTAACTATGATAATCATAGAATGTGCTAATACATGCCTTTTCATCCTTCATTTATAAAAATCTTCATGTGAAAAAGTGGAGATTTAATGCAGTATATCTAGGACCAATCAACCAGTTACCACCAAATATTACAAGTAAGTAATGCTTATAGTAGGGCATGTAAACTTACATGTTTTAGGTGCAGCAGGCATTTTCTATTTGTGTTAATATGAATAATTATGATTAGTATGTTATATCTATTACACAATTCAACCAAATTCTTTACGTTAACAGTATTCATTAGAAGCATTGCATACAGAGATCCTCTTTTTTTGGCCTTTTGCAGAATGGTGCCAGATGATAAAATTGGAACATTTTGCCATATTTCCAGAACCATTCAAATAATTTCCACCAAATTTTGCACATTTAGTAGTACTACAGGATGCCATGTAATCTTATGTGACTTTAGGTAAGCATCAGATACTGATTTTCAAAATGGTGGGTATATAAATAATATTTATGTGTTTGTCATAGCTACTAAACAATTTAAAGAAATTCGACCAAACTTTTTATGTTGACAGTATCTATTAGAATCATTATACACAGAACCTCTTTTTTAGGTAATTTTGTAAGATAGCATCAAATAATAAAATTAAGTTTTTATGGTATACCTTGGGAACCAATTTACCGATTTCCACCAAATTCTTCACACAAGTAGCACTATGGTAGGCCGTCAACTTACACATTTTAAGTGGCTCAGACACTTTTTTTTTCAAAATGATGGCCTTGTAAACATTTCAGGTTAGTAAACCCCATTACTTAAAATGTTAGATAGATTACATCTGAAGTTGATGCTCTGAATAGTACTTCTATAATGCAGTTTATTGTACACTACCTTATGGTAAAAGGTTTTTGTGGGTTTAAGTCGCAGGTTAGGCATGTGTGTTTGTAATTGTCTTAATACTGTTGCATATTTTTCTGGTTCCATCTCTAATTATATTGCTGCAACAAAAAGTTAATGCCTACCTTCCATCTTAATTTTTTAAGAACTTCATTAAAAGTTACTTGCACCCATGTTAAGGAAAGTAGGCTCACAAGTTATATCAGTAACGTGTTGTTACTCTCCCAATTTAGGCTGGTGTTTGTTCATCTATGATATCACAGTGGAATGTTCCATTTCTACTGGCAATACTTTTGTTGAATATCTTTATTTTCATCAATTTTATTCTGACAAATATCTATAATTATGAATTTAAAGTTTTTTTTTCTGTGGCATTTTAAATGGAAAAATTTTTTCTGGTTTACTTGCATTGAATATATTTATTTACAGAAGTGTGCTCTTCAACTTTATTCTGAAAATATTGCAGAACCAGTAATATGTGTTCTAATTCTGTTAAAAAATCATGAAAAATATTTACTTCCTCTGTTTCAGGAATGGAAAGTAATAAACCCATTCCATGTCCGTGTGCGTCAAAAAAACAAATTGACGGGAAAGTATATAAAAATGTCTCTGCAATTATATCAAGTGGACTATAAGAGCTATCTTTTGGATTTCAAGAGTCTTAGCAGTGAGAGCAGTGAAGAAAGTGATGGTATGGAGACCAACTAAATCTTTTAATTAGTTTGTAATAAAAGTAAGCTTCAAATTAGCAATTGTGTGTTAAAAAGACAGCATTTTAGTTTCATGGTTTTTTGAGTATATCATGTGTCACCAAGGGCTGTGCTCTAGTAAATTTTACAGTGTATGTAGCATAAAGTATGTGGTTTTTAATGGGCTAAATTTTTTATATTCAGTCTTTAAAATGTAATGTATTCATAAATTACATGAATTTTTTTGTGCCTACATATTAAAATTGGGAACACTACGAACATGCATACTTTCAGCATATATTTGCATTAAAATGCACCTCCATGGATGAGAGGATACTGGCATTAGATGGTCCTACTGCCATGAAGAATATATGTGGTGAAATCTTTATGTACTGTATTTCATATTTAGCAAATATGAAAGTTTAAGTTCTTTGTCATCATTGACTTAATGCCTGAATTTTGTGGTGCTATATGCAATTCATTTATTTTCAAACGATATTAATTAAAGGGAAAACTTTGTATCTTTGTTGATTCTGTTATTTTCGCAATATTGTAACTTCAAATTGCACTTCAAATGATTTATTGTGTCAGAACAAGTAGACATTCTTATATTGAATTTCTACTGCAGTTTTAAGGAGCTTTCTCAGTCAGAATGTAGTTGTTAGTTAAAATAGACATCCATATATGTGCTATCATCATAGTTATTGTCATGTACTTACATTTTTTATGTAATCAAGTCATTTGCAACTCCATATTTTTATTGCATGGTATAAAGTTATGGGTAGTAGCAATGGTTGTGTAGTAAATTTTTGGATATGGCAAATGATGTACTTATAATATTTCTCCCATTTTCAACTGCATCAGTGTAACAATAATTATACGTTTAAAGTGATGTCCCGGTTATATCAGTGCCACATGTCATTTTGAAGGTGTAAACAGTCATATTCATGGAAAAACCCATGTATCAGAGAACAAGGCCATAGCTATCAGTTCTATGAGGATCAGTATTCCAAGGTGTCATACATGTGTCAAATACCAAATGGTCAGCATACTTCTTTGCTGTACAGTTACCAATGTGGCATGGTATCTACAAGAGTGAGTGTTTATGTACAGGTACTAACTTTGTGTTGGCATGTTTCTGGTACTGCCAAATCCACATAGCATGAAATGATTACCACAGTCACATCCATCAAAATGAAGTAGCAGACAGTGGTGTANATTACCACAGTCACATCCAAGATCCAGAGATATCTTATAGTCTATTGAGCCTTCATTCAATACAGAGGTACCCACAAGAATAATTTGTCACTGTTTATAAGAGGTTGGATTGTGAGAATAAAATAATACATTAGAGCCTATAAATGTGAAAACCAACAGTCAGCAAACACTCCATAGAAATTGAACACAGCATTAGCTGGACAGATGGTGAAGAATACCTCTTTCACTGTTTTTTTTTGTAGTTCTTGATAGACATGGTCCAGTTGACTCTGCAGCAGTGTGCTCGAGTCACGGGCTTGAACCTTGGGAGAGTAGGTGGAGCACACTGGAGCACACTGTGGACTGATACTCAGGTGGTAGAGAGATTGATTGTACCCCTCATTGGAGTGATTGGGGTTGGTTGTAGTCACTGAAAATCCCTGGGTGTACTGGGGTTAGGCGACTTCTACTCTTCGTTCTCTGGATTCCGACATGCAGGGCCATGCTCCCTCCCCATCCAGGCGCCCACAAATTACGTCTCTGGGTTTCGCCTCTTCTGTCAGTCGCCTCCTGTGAGGTGACAATGAAGCTGGTGGGAGCGAAGGTGTGTTCCGTGGACCAGTTGGTAGTTGGTGGACTGCCCCGGAGTCAATCAACAGGGTTTGTATGAGTGATGATGTGTGTTCCCTGGGTCAGTCGGGGACTGATTGGGTACTCCGGGGCCGAAGCCTGCCTCCATCAGGTTCGAGAACTCCTAGATTATATAGCAAGTAATCTCTTCCAGGGCTGCACTTGCCAGGGTGCCGAGTTAAGCCTGGACTGAGAGAGGCCGCAGTTTACGTTCTGCCTGCGAGCATCTGCCACATCGTCTGCCATTGTGGTGGGTTTGGGCATAGACCGGATGACTGGATTAGGGGGGGGGGGTCAGCAGACTTGCCAACGTTTACGGTTTTCTCGTAATTTGTACAGAAAAATGCAGATTTTACCGTGTTACGGAAGCCATTCAAATTTTATGGTTTTTCTTAATGCAGTCTTCTTTAAGTTGCACAATTTTCTATACTACGACGACGTGGTGTATATCTACCGGACTTTTCATCAAAGTACCATGTACCATGTAATAAAGTAAGCAGAAGATACTACAGTTTCACCAACTAGCGTACTATATTTCTGAGAAGTATGTCGTTTTTTTTACTACAAAATACCATATTATTTGCACTTATATTGAGAGTAACTGCTCATGGTAGTTGGATTCCCCACCGCAGCGGAAGGTTGGCAAAATGGCCGCTTACTTTATACCAAAACAAAAAGGTACCCAAAGTATGTTTGCTGATGCATTTGCATACGTGTCAGAGAAGCTAAGACTGCGTTTGAATTCATGTTTTCGTTTAGCCATTGATTATCAGGTTTGAAAGTAAAATATAAATAATAATTTTGACTGTTGTTTGTGTGGTTATTTTACTGTAAATACCAAGGCATGTGTTTGTGTACAGCTTCACAATGTTTCCTTCTCAAAAATTCATGGTTGTTTCCACATTTTTAAACAAGAAAACTTATTTTAGGAACTAAAATGTGTAAAATAGTAAATTTTTAATATATTCACCATAATATGTGGATGTTAATAACTGTTCGAAAATAATAAATATACAATACATATTTGTATGACTAATGTAAACAAAGCTGCATGTGTGTGTGCAGTTCGAAACTTTGGAAACTTAACAGTAATTACAAAGTCAAAAAGATTGATAGGACTGTTTCAAGTTTTTCAAGTATAATTGTTAGCATGTTGTGTATCCAGTAGAAAGTTGATTTGGTCGAACTGTATAGGCCTACGTGAAATAATGATCTGTATCAGAAATGTAATATCTTTGTAATAACGGCAAGTGTTTTAAACTGACTTATATGTGCATAAGCATGTTACATGCAAAACAGACTAAGTAGGAAAAACGAGAGCTGAAAAGTTTAAATACATCTAAGTTTGGTTGGAATTTGTTTTTGGGGAAATAATGTAATCAATATTTAATGCCAATAGGTACAACAGCATCTGCAGTTAAACACCTTAAAAAAATCCCAGGTATGAAGTATATTTGCTTTATATATATAACCCAACCTCTTTGTTAAAAAGTAATTTCATGTTTTTATTTTCATGATTGGTTAACTAAAAATTTTCTGTAATTTTTAAAACATTTTATAGAGGATTTTACTATATTTGTAGTATAGACATTGTGCCTCTGACTGTAGTGGCACTATACCTTAGTTGTTTATTTATGTTGATCAGCTGTGCATGCACAACATATGAAATGCCGCAACTTATTTACGCACTATTTTAATAATCTTAAAAGTCTTACTGATGGGAAGCTCTAGAGGTTGGCAAGTCTCCAGCGAGGGCGGGGGGAGGGTTGAGAGATGGGAAGAGTCCTTGGCCGGGGTTAATGATAACTATCTGGGGAAGGTGACCACAGACCACGCGACCATAGACCAGGGGAAGTGAACCGCACTGCCTAGCAGGCGCACACCCTCCGGTTGGTCGTAGTCAAGGCATGGACCATGCTGTCGCACAGTATTCTTGTCTCCTGGCAATTGCAAACCCCAGGGCCGAGGCCCAGGCCAGGAGCCATGTTTGCTGAAAAGGGGGAAAATTGAGGGAAGTATAACATGTACCACACTGGCACTGGCCATGAAGTGAACCACGCCACCTTGATAAGATCAAGTCCTCAGATGGGTGCACACCCATCAGTCTGCTACAACTGGGTCGTGTATCACGTCGCCGCAGGAAGGCAGAGGCTCTAGGCAGCAAACTACCTTCCTGATGCAAGGGTTGTAAGGTAACGAGAGAATAAGAAAATGTCAGCGAGGTTACTGCACCATCTTTTACATCACTCAGTCAAGTCCTCTATAGTCTTTAACACAAACTCAGCTACTCTGACCCAGAGTGGGTCCTACCACCCAGAGATATAACTGAGGAGTGATCCTCATGGGAGTTAATATAACACTGTCAGAATGAATATTTGGTTGCTATTATAAATTATTGTTTCTAATGTTAAATAAAATGGGACATCCCTATAGATGTTTGTTTTTCCCCCTTAATGTAGGCTTGCTGTAAAGTCTATTCTTTTTTTGCAATCAAAATATTTAGATTTTTTTGAAGTAAGACATTTATATATACACATTAATTCACTAATTTGTGAAAACTGAAACAATTTATATTTCAATGAAAATCATTTCAGTGGTTTGGAATCCAAATGGATTATTTTTTATCAATGTTCCATTTTTAATGTCGAAACATCCACATTGCCATACATGCAGAAATAAAATGAAATGATCTTACCAGATTCAAAAGAGCTGGATGAAGCCAGTGGCCAGAAAGTGGTCTGCTTGATTGAAGTCTGCATATTGTAAGCAAAATCTTAGCCAGCATTGTGAAATGCAATACTTTCCAGACGTCTAATAAATAAAAGATAACCACATAACTAAAGATTTAAGAAAACTAACATATTAATAATGTTCTCTTTTAAAAATATAACCATTCTTACGCACCTTTGTGCAATGGACATCATATGTTTCCCAGTGTTTGATAATATTGACATGCCAAACATTGGATAAATTTTATTGAAATGGTTATAACAAGAGATTACATATGTAATTAGCTATAATTCAAGATTCTTAACAACCAAATGGCAACTAAGAAAATTAATTTTTTCTTGTTAAAATTACACCTTTTGCTTTCTAATTTTATTTATAAATCGGTTGTTACACCCAATTATTTGAATGTCAATGAAACTATCAGATCTCTAACATATTCAGTGGTAGATTTTAAAAATTTTGATGTCTTTTTGTCACACTAATTTTGTTATTATGCTTAGTAGTTGGGAAAGCAAACTTTGCCATAAAGATAAGGAAAAAAACTTTCCTGCAAAGAGGGGCAAAATAAAAGAAGAAAATTAACAGTAACTTATCCCACAAGATAACACAATTTTGACTATGTATCATATGAATGAAAGAACATTTACTAATTGCTTTATCTGCATAAGAAGGGACTGGAATGATAACTGTTTTTTGCCATTCAGACCCAGTGTACACAATTGTGTATATAACACACAGGAAGTTTACTTTTGGCCAGTACTCTACAGTGTGAGACTCAATTCCCAATGATCTTCCCTGAGGGTAACTGATTTGACAACCATGTTACTGTTTGAGATTATGAATTGTTCTTATTTTTTATGCGAATAGAAAGTCTACAGCTCATTGCTTGTGATAACGATACAAGTACTTTGTTGGCTTAATGTACAGGACTCTCCATGAAATGTCTTATTTGCAACACCTGAGAACGTAAATTAAATTATTTCTGAAAGGGATGAATAATTTTGATATTTATAGTCAGTCAACAGAAATTTGTCATATAGCAGTATGCTACACACAGCCAAAAGCAGTGATGTCAGATATTTTACTTACTTGATACTTTACATTCTGCAAAGAAATTTTCTTTTAGCTATTGAATTTGCTCTTGATATATGTCTTTATTGGCTAGTTGGAGCAGCTTATGCATCTACTTTCTAACATTGCTACCTTTGAATAAGACCATTGTTAGAAACTGGTATTTAATGAGTGTAAGATTTTCTGCTGACCAGTATTTAAAATATTTTGATTATGGTGGAGATAGGTTTTAAGGTAATGAATAATAAATTCAAGGAAATTGCATAAACAGGCCACTATAAGTGATATTTATTTTATGACTCAGTTTTTCCTGTCAACATCCTTTGACCACCATATTTGAAGTATCAACATAATAAAGACTTACAAGTTTTTATAGAGTAATTTTATACTGAAATTTAATTATTATTCTTTGTCTCTCCTTGAATGCTTTGAGAGTTAGGTATTTAACTAGTTTCCTGTCATTTTAAAAATTACCCACACATCATTATAATTGCTCAATTTTCTTATGGGAATGAGTGTGCTCTTTATAGTTGTTCATGCTTTTGAATAATTCTGTAGGTATGTTTCATTGGCCAGAATACATGAAACTTAACATTCAGAAAATAACACATTTTTATAGCATATAATTTTTTTTCTTATGTATTTATTTTTATAATTTGATATTACAAATAAAACTTTGTTAAACCCTTACATTTTGAGACAGTTTTTTTTGTAGATATAATTGAATATTTTACCATTCTTTATTTTTCATAATGTTCCTTTTATCACAAGAATCTGTACAATGATGTGGTTTTGTCACTGACATAATACCATAGTAATTTAGGTTTGAAATACATTATTTTATGCCCAGAACAAATGTCAGTTATGTTTCTAGTGACTACAAGGAGTCTTATTCTTGTGAAGTATGTTGAGTCTATAAATTGGAATAATTCTGATGTGTTAATTTATATGGGTTTCAGTATCCATTTCCCCTAGTAGACATTGGATATAGCATTTAAAAAACCCATTTATATTATATTCTGGAGAGTAAAAAAAACTGGTATAGGCGTGTGTATGCAAGTAACAGAGGTAGGGAACCAATCAGAGTTACGTGATGCGGTCGGCAGCACCTATATAAGACAACAAGCGTCTGGCAAAGTTAATAGATCGGTTACTGCTTCTACAATGGTAGGTAATCGAAATTTAAGTGAGTTTGAACATGGTGTTATATTCGGCGCACCAGAGATGGGACATAGCATCTCCGAGGTAGCGATACAACTTGGATTTTCGCGTACGACCATTTAAAGAGTGTACCGTGAATATCGGGAATCTGGTAAAACATGAAATCTTCGACATTGCTGCGGCCGGAAAAAGATTGTGAATGAACGCGACAAACGACGACTGACGAGAATCATTAAACGTGACAGACGTGCAACACTTTCTCAAATTAGTGCAGATTTCAATGCTGGGGCATCAACAAGTGCCAGCGTGCAAACTATTCAATGGACCATCATTGATATGGGCTTTCGGAGCTGAAGGCCCACTCG
>NQII01000015.1:416216-550877 GCA_002778355.1 Clitarchus hookeri
ATTTAAGTGAGTTTGAACGTGGTGTTATATTCGGCGCACCAGAGATGGGACATAGCATCTCCGAGGTAGCGATACAACTTGGATTTTCGCGTACGACCATTTAAAGAGTGTACCGTGAATATCGGGAATCTGGTAAAACATGAAATCTTCGACATTGCTGCGGCCGGAAAAAGATCGTGAACGAACGGGACAAACGACGACTGACGAGAATCATTAAACGTGACAGACGTGCAACACTTTCTCAAATTAGTGCAGATTTCAATGCTGGGGCATCAACAAGTGCCAGCGTGCAAACTATTCAATGGACCATCATTGATATGGGCTTTCGGAGCTGAAGGCCCACTCGCGTACCGTTGTTGACTGCACAAAACAGANCAAGTGCCAGCGTGCAAACTATTCAATGGACCATCATTGATATGGGCTTTCGGAGCTGAAGGCCCACTCGTGTACCGTTGTTGACTGCACAAAACAGAGCTTTACACCTCACCTGGGCTCGCCAACACCGCCATTGGACTGTTGATGACTGGAAACACGTTGCCTGGTCTGACGAGTCTCGTTTCCAATTGTATCGGGCGGATGGATGTGTACTGGTATAGAGACATCCTCATGAATCTATGGACCCTACATGTCAACAGGGGACTGTTCAAGCTGGTGGAGGCTCTGTCATGGTATGGGATGTGTGCAGTTGGCGTGAAATGGGACCCCTGATAGGTTTAGATACGACTCTGACAGGTGACAGATACGTAAGCATCCTGTCCGATCACCTGCACCCATTCATGTCCATTGTGCATTCAGACGAACGTGGACAATTCCAGCAGGACAATGTGACACCGAACACGTTGAGAGTTGCTACAGNGCATTCAGACGAACGTGGACAATTCCAGCAGGACAATGTGACACCGAACACGTTGAGAGTTGCTACAGAGTGGCTCCAGGAACACTCTTCTAACTTTAGACACTTCCATTGGCCACCTAAATCACCAGATATGAACATTATTGAGCATATCTTGCATGCCTTGCAATGTGCTGTTCAGAACAGATCTCCACCGCCTCGCACTCATAACCTAAACACCTGACGGGACGTCCTAAGTACCACACTAAACGGAGCTGCATACCTTCAGATATTAGTAGAGTCCATGCCCCGTCGTCGTGCGGCACTTCTGCGTGCTCGCGGGGGCCCTATATGATATTAGGCAGGTGAACTAGTTTTTTTGGCTCTTCAGTGTATATGTCCCATAGGACATCCTGTGTCTTTGAGAGTGGGCTTGATTCCAAATTTGGTGTATGGTTTTTCTATCTACATATTCATATTAGTATTTAGTTATAGCAATTTGCAAGGCTGGTGTACAAGTTTCCTATCTGATTTTAATTCTGCTTTGTTGGAACAATGTTATATTACCATCAGGATACCACACTTTGACACCTGGGACTGTAATATTTTGTATTATATTAAAATATAAATCACAGTTCAGGCTGACTACCTTTACTATTATAGAGAATTCCATCACATTGTAAAGATATGAGAGACCTATAAATAATTTTAGTACTAGCCTATCATGTGCTGAACTGAATCCTTATTGGTCGGAGAAAACAATAACATTCCAGTTTCAATAACATTCATGTTTTGTTTCATTTTTTAATTAATTTTTTTTTTTTAAGTAAGTTTTATGTTCTATTATGTAAAGTGGTTGAGTAAGATAAGGTGATAATACCTTATCTTCACCGCAAAAAATAAAGATGTTTTATTATTATTAAAAATAATAATAAAATACAGATTCTACAAGTTCGTATGTATGTACCTAAAAAAGGGTCTCACAAGTACTTGGGGCTCATTGTCCGCTCTAACATCAGCAATGATTCGCTTGAGGCAATCATCATTATATTGTTCTGCTTTAATTCTATCCCTGTCCCACACAGGGGTGTAAGGGTAAGTAGTCACCTGGACGTGTTTATGTGAAAATGTGTCCACATTAGTGTTCATATTTCCTGGCTTGTGCACTATTTCAAAATCGTATTTTGAAAGGAGTAGAGCTCATCTAGTTAGTTAAGAATTAGGCTTATTTATTTGCGATAACCACCTAAAGAGTCTGTGGTCGNAAGGAGTAGAGCTCATCTAGTTAGTTAAGAATTAGGCTTATTTATTTGCGATAACCACCTAAAGAGTCTGTGGTCGGTCACCATTGTGAACTGCCTACTGTACAAATAGTAACACCATTTCTTTATTGCATACACTACGCTTAAACACTTACGTTCCGTAGTTGAATAATTTATCTCCGCCTTATTCAACTGTCTAGATATATAATAAATGGGATGCTCCTGGCCATTTATTTTCTGCAATAATACTGTNTCTCCGCCTTATTCAACTGTCTAGATATATAATAAATGGGATGCTCCTGGCCATTTATTTTCTGCAATAATACTGTGCCTATTGCAGTACCGAAAATGTCGTACAACACCATAAATGGTTACTCAAAGTTTGGGTAACACAACACAGGTTTCTCACACAATGCAAAGCGTAAAGTTTCAAAGGCTAGCTGCATATTATCATCCCAAATGAATGCAAAGTCTTTCTTAGTAAGTTTAGATAGAAGCTGTGCAGTTTTTGAAAAATTCTCAATGAATATCTGGTAATAACCAACCAAACCAATGAACTGTGTAACCTCCTTAACAGCCGTAGGAGCTGGATATGTCTTGGTTACCACAATTTTCTCTTAATTTGGCTCTATACCTGTTTTCGAAATAATGTGTCCTAAGTAATTTACAGTAGTAAACATGAAATTACAATTTTCTGGCTTTAACCGCAAGTTGGCTTCTCTCACCCTCGCAAACACTGTACTATAATTCTGTAAATGCTCCTCCTTAGTTTTCAAGAACACAATAAAATCATCCAAATAAACCAAACAAATCTTTCTTATCTGTCTTGCTGAAGTATTATCCATAAGACTGTCGAATGTAGACTGCATTTACTAAACCAAATGGCATTCTAAGACAGTGATAATTGCCATCCAGAGTTGATACTCCAGTTTTATTTTGGTATTCTGATGTAGTAGCAATTTGCCAAAACCCACAGACACAGTTCATTGCTGAAAAATAATTAGCCCACCCAACAAATCTAAAGTCTCGTTTTTCAATGACAAAGGATAAATGAAATGCTTAGAAAACTTATTACGGCCGTGGAAATGTATAACAGGTCTCACCTTAGTTACATTTGCTGTTTTATGCAGTATTAAAATCATGGGTACTGACCATGGGCTGGTAGAAGGTACTATGATTTTAGGCTTTAACATAATTTCAGTCTGTTATTTCGNATCATGGGTACTGACCATGGGCTGGTAGAAGGTACTATGATTTTAGGCTTTAACATAATTTCAGTCTGTTATTTCGAAGTTTATTTTTGACTTTGTGGGATTCTGTAAGGACAAAGTCTAATTCGTTTAGCATCACTTGTCTCTATTCTGTGTTTTACTTTATCTGTGCATCTTAAAACTTGGCCTTTCTTAAGAAATACGTGTTCATAATCCCTTCATGTTATAACCAAATTATCTCTATCTACTTGATTAAAATGTTNCCTTTCTTAAGAAATACGTGTTCATAATCCCTTCATGTTATAACCAAATTATCTCTATCTACTTGATTAAAATGTTTTAACCTTAGCTGTTCACATTAATTGCCTACCTGTTCTTCACTTGGAACAAAATCAAAGTAACTTAACTTTTTATCATTTCCTAAATCTAAACCATTATTTATATCAGCTTCTGTACAGTACCCTAAATTCTTATCCTTATTTTACAAAATATCTTCAACACTTACATTTGACACGAGTGCGGTGTCATCACTTAAAAATTCACTAATATTCAAACAAAATTGTTCCTTTCGTCCTCAAAATCTAAACGGCTCACAAAACCTACAACATACCCTGTGGGAAACACATCAAATTCTTCTGTCTTATTTCTTAGCACCATGAGAACCTCCAAACTCTCCTCAACTTGGTTCAAGCTCAACATATTCAGCTAACTGCATGGGCTCAAAAATAATATCATTTCTTCTCAACTCCTCAACACATGCATCACGACAATGTAACTCATCACAAGAGGGCACCTTAAAACTCATGTCCCTGACACTATTCTCCTTGCCACTTAGGCTCAGATTTTTAAATTAACATCTCCAGGACCCTCTGTCCCTTCGTCCGTCGCCCTGGCAATGTGAATAATTTGGGATCCATGACCTGTTCTCCCTTAACATGTCCTCACCCATCACGCTACCAAATTCTGCCACCGCAACAACCCCATTGCATAAAATTTCACTATTCAGGAAAAATTTTCTGCCCGTTTAAGCTTTTTTACCACTGAAGTCTTAATGCATTGCTCTGGAAGTGAATCTGGACCCAATCGATAAAACATCCCCGACTGAAGCGAACTGTCACTAGACTGTGCCTCACAACATGGAAAATTTTTAATCCCAACATTGGTCTCCAGACAAATATTTCCCTCTGGAGTAGTATTGTAACTCATATTGACATTGGCATGCATACAGTATACAACACTCTTTCTCTCCATTGCTAGTGCCTGATCGGGACTGCCTTGCCAAATTTATAAGTTGATCAGACTATTCTGTTTGCTTGGCTGCCCGTTCCCATCCCTTACCATTTGAAGATGGAGGAAAGTTCCCGCATTCCGAACAAAATTTTCTTACTTCAGCTACACTGTAAGAATGCTGCACTATGTTGTTGGGTATTGCCCTGCCCGGCCACCACCCCTTATTCATCTAAGCCATAATCCCCTATGAAAACTTAAACTGCTCCATCACCAGTTGCAACCTGCCTAATTCCTAAGTCATCATGGCCAACAAACACACACCCATCTCCACGGGAGTGTTAATCCCTGCGCTGCATGTGGCCCTCTCCTCCTGCAGCATATTACGCCAAAAACACGTATAATCTCTCTCCATTCCTACCTGTACCGTTCCCCCATCACAATTTCCTGCATCTGCCTGTACAAACCTACCAATGTATTTTTCTGACTCCAAACTAACTTGTGTTTCCTTTTTCAAAATAACGCCTGTGGTTCCCCTTACACAATGTTCCCTCGTACAAATTACTGACTTTTTTATCCCCATTGTTTTATCTGCCATGGAAATCTTGCACTACTTCAAAAAATCAAGTCCCAAAAATCCGTCAGCATGAAAGACATTCTATCTGAACAAAATTATACTCTCATGCGAGTAAATTTAGTCCCCAATTTAAAAATCAACCAACAATTTACCAACCACTTCTAATTTACTGCCCGTGCAAATATGGAGCTCAGGTCCCTCATTTAAAGACTGAAAACATTTTCCACTTTCAAAGTAACCAAATATTGACTAGCATGCCTGTGTCTACCAATAAACTACATTTTACACTATAAATGAGTACTTCTAGCAATAAACCTGGTTTCATTCTCAGTACATTTACCTCCGCTATTTTATTATCTACACCTGTCCATCTATCTACCTTAGTGGCTTGTCGGTGGGTGGTAGATCCTACAGGACTTCTGCAATTGAACTATTACTTTTGAAACATATTTCTTCTACAGACCCTATTTCACATCGAAACCTTACAAGCTTCCGTGCAGTGACCATTCCACCCGCATATCTCGCAACCAGTTTTACTACTGCAAAATTTTTCACTGTGACCTGCCTTGCCACACTTACTGCAATTTTGCAACCTGCAATTGCATGCAAAATGCCTTACCTTGTTGCATGCATAACACCTCTTACCTTCACTGCTCTTAAGACTTAGTACATGTAAATGTGTATTTGTTTCCCTTTTTACTGTTCTCCTCCTTGCTGTAACCATAATTCGTGCTTCCACGAAATGCTTCGCCCTCTACCCTATTCTCCACTGGGTGCACAAAATTTTTAGAGCATACGAATTACTCGTTACTTTCCTCCTCTTGCGTGAACAACATAGTCTGCTCAAAATTTCTTGGAGAATGCGACAAAACATAACACTGTATGCCGACCATAATTACCTTAAACCGCAAAGATAGATTCCTCCAGCATTTTTGTTCTGACTGCAGCTTCTTTAGTGGGAGATCATTCACTACAGTACAGTTTCTAGCAAGATGTAACCTAGTTGTGTATTCTCTAGTGCTNGCTTCTTTAGTGGGAGATCATTCACTACAGTACAGTTTCTAGCAAGATGTAACCTAGTTGTGTATTCTCTAGTGCATTCGTTGTTCCTCTGCAAACAACTAAAAAATGTGTCAGAACTGCTAGACTTGCTCTTATGCACCTGAAAATTTTGATGTAAAAAATGTGTAAATTTGTTTTAGTTGTGACATTTTCTCACGTGTGGGTGTGTACGAAGCACCATTANGCTTCTTTAGTGGGAGATCATTCACTACAGTACAGTTTCTAGCAAGATGTAACCTAGTTGTGTATTCTCTAGTGCTTTCGTTGTTCCTCTGCAAACAACTAAAGAATGTGTCAGAACTGCTAGACTTGCTCTTATGCACCTGAAAGTNCAAACAACTAAAAAATGTGTCAGAACTGCTAGACTTGCTCTTATGCACCTGAAAGTTTTGATGTAAAAAATGTGTAAATTTGTTTTAGTTGTGACATTTTCTCACGTGTGGGTGTGTACGAAGCACCATTAATGCTTGACCCTTAAGCTTAAGTTTGCTCCACATTTATTTTTCATAATCACACCCAACCAACAATGTCCACTATGTTATCAATTGTTTCAATAAATGATTCTGTATCCTGATTCGTGCAATTTTCAAAACATTCAATTAACTCTAACCACTCTACCATCTGGAGTCGTGTTAGTGCCCTCACAAGCTCTGAATTTTGTGACATGTCTGTTGTATTAACTGAATCACCTAATTTAAATTGTTAATCATCCATATTCTTGTTGAAGTTGTTATCTCAGTCACCTCTTAACTGACTGCCGCCTGTAACTATTTTACATCGTCCTTTCAGCTGCTCCATCACTATAGTTACTTTTGTTACCTAAATTTTTTATTCAAACCTGTTCTGTTTTACACCACACTAGCAGACCGTAAGCAACGAGGTCTCAAAGGACATGTGCACACTAAAACCTCCAATTTTTGTCCTATCAAACCTGGGAATGCGCCAAATTTTTGCAGTAAAATTTTTTTGTTACATGCATTACAGGATGTGTCTAAATTGACATTCCACCACTGCCACCAGTTATCACAATGCTCTAAAGGTCAACAGTCTGAACATGTTAAACTGGTGGTGGCAGCTGAGGAATATTCTTGTATAAAGATTTTAAAAAAGGGGGAAGGTAGCTGCCACCACAGTAATTTTGGAAATTGGGTGTTACCAAAACCCGTTCTCCTAAGATGACAGTTGCAGAATTATTTGTACTCAGACAGGGTGAAGTTCTTCGGAGAAGTGGGGTCGCGAGATTACAAAGCCCAGGATAGGTCAGCTACGAGTGACTAGGCTACAATAAAGCCATCTGATTAAATTAGCTACTAGCGCAACTATGCCAATATGGCTGATATCAACAATTCTCCTCATCAATAATCCTGGGTGCCTATGACTACAAACCAAACTGATATTTTGTTAACCGCTCAATTTACATATCAATCACATGTATATTTTCAGTATCACTATTAAAACTGAACACTTATAAGTATTGGAACATGCACATCTCTACAATTTCTTACCATTACGATGCTGAGTTCTGAGAGGCACGTTGTAACTTACTCAACAGGATGATCATCCTCCTAAAGGGAGGTCATTATGTTTCCTGTATTCTGTTCCCTAATCTCTGAGGAATGACTTATAGTTACGAATAATCTATAAGGTGAGTGTTATTGACCAACTATAAAAATAGAACACACATTAAACTGAGTCTACTGAATTACTATTTATTTAAACAATATCAATTACTGTTCCTTATCGCTGAGGAATAACTTAAAGTTACAAATAATCTGTAGGGTGATTGTAATTGACCTTACTTTAAAAATAGAAGACATATTTAGCTGAGTTTAATGAATTACTATATATTTAAACAATATCAATTACACTTATAAATTAAAATTTTCTATCATCTTTCAATTTAATAAAATTTCTACACATTGTTCCGTAAACAACATCCAAGGTATACCTAATTTTTTTAACAACGATTAGTTACATTCAACATTAGATTTTTGTCAATAGCCACTATTTAATTCTTTATAAACATATACTGTTCAATTCTTTTTCGTCTCGAATGTCATTGATGGAAAAGGGAACTTCTGTATACCTCGCACCTAGATTCCTTAACGCCAACTACCTACATTATGGAACTTAAGTTACCCTTGTTTCAATTCTAAATAAAGTAGTACTGTGTATCCATGCCCATTTTGGCAATGGACCACATCCTTAAACTATTGAGCTCCCATGAGCTCCTCCTGGGCTGTAGACCCTCTCGATTTCACCTTGTCCACTCCTGGTATAAAACTAAGAGCAGCACCTGCTCACTGCCTATATCTAGCTCTGAGAACTGCTGTGGATCACCCCTGCCATGCCCCCTGCAGGTGACGCCACACAATGCCTGCCAGTCACGAGGGGCCGAATTATGCAACTGCCATACTTCCTCATGTAAGAGCTCTCATACTCGTTTCACAAACAAGTTATGGAGATGTCTGCTATAACAGTTTAAAATAATTATGTATAAAAATTTTGTTAAAATTCTGACATTATTTCTGTTATTGCTTTAAGTTATGGTAGCAGACAGCTGTGTAACAACTCATTAGAACACAAGGGAATATTCCCTAATTGTTAAATTTGTCAGTAATATATTAACATTTTAATGAAACAATTCTCAATTCACTTCAAGTAAATGTATCATTATGAAAGAAAAGCTTTCATTTTCTAAGGAGATTTATTCTCAATTCACTTTATGCTAATATGTCATTATGAAAAAAGTACATTTAATTACTAAAGAGCCTAATTTTTGAAATTCAAAAAATACAATTACTTACATGAGTCAGTTCTCTACACAAATTAAGTGAGGTCCAACATTGAGAGTCCTGGTTTAAACTCTCGTAGAGGGGAGGCGGGCCGTTTCCTCACATCTGCATATAACGATTTTTTCTGCAAGGAAAAAAACTCAGAAGTATATGCTCACTTATAAAATTAAACTGGTGTTGCACTTTAAATCCCCAAATATAGCTTAATGAAATATCATGCCAAAGTATCTTAAACCAATTTGGTTAGTGGCTAGGTGTAAGAACACAATTGTAAAAAAAATATNGAGGTCCAACATTGAGAGTCCTGGTTTAAACTCTCGTAGAGGGGAGGCGGGCCGTTTCCTCACATCTGCATATAACAATTTTTTCTGCAAGGAAAAAAACTCAGAAGTATATGCTCACTTATAAAATTAAACTGGTGTTGCACTTTAAATCCCCAAATATAGCTTAATGAAATATCATGCCAAAGTATCTTAAACCAATTTGGTTAGTGGCTAGGTGTAAGAACACAATTGTAAAAAAAATGTTGATTATACTAAAATCCAGTGAGGAAATATTGATCTGCAGGCAAAAGTAAATAAAATGGTAGGATTAATCAAAACTAATGATTTTCATTGTCATGTAGGTTGAGTGTTATCTTGGATTGTTAAGAATGATATTGGGCAGTATACAAATGTCTGATAAAAAAGTAAACAGGACTCACAAGTTAGTTATGATATTCTACACCAAGATAAAGTATCATAGTCGGGACTGATGTTACTCCCATCCTTGGAAGATTGAATGACTTGGTGACTTGGATAATTGTTGCGCGAATTTATTGGATGTCACTCCACCTTCTGTCCACTCAAGGTGCGAGAACCTTCTGGGCCAGGTCAGCTTAACTATATAAGCGATAGCGTGACTCTGTGTTGAATGTCTGGAGTTTCGTATGACTATTAGTAATGGGTATGTGGAACCATCAGAATGACGGAAGACTGTGCAGTGACCAGCAAGTGTGGTCTGCGAGCATCAGGAGTAGAGAGTGAGACTGACCAGCTGAGCTGTAGGAAAGTGGGAATTGATGTATGGGTGGCAGACATTTGGAATTATGTATGGAAGGATGATGTAGTGCAATGTACACTTTGATCATATCTTTGTAACTAATAAGTGAAGATTGATTGTAGCTAGCATAAGGACAGTGATAAGGACTTTAATTATTTTGGAGATTAGCATAAATGTTGCGCTCACTGATAGGAATAAGAAGAGTTAATAGTAGATATGTAGTTGAATGTTGTAAGTTATAGCTGTGTGTGCTTTTATAACATTGTAAATAAATTAAGAAATTAAGTTCAGTTAAATTTTTTTTATTGCATTGAGACCTTCACCCTTGACAAACTTGGATACACCCCACGTGAATTTTAACAATATTAAAGAGAGAAAATAAACCTACTTGATGCTGAAAAAAAATACTAAATGGTGAATACACATCAGTGCAGTGTCTGAAAACATAATTATTTTGAAATAATAGAACATCATATTTTGGGGTTTTTAAAGTTTGTATACAAAAGATCCCTATGGGAAAACACAACAATCAGTTCAACTGTTTCCCCAAAATTATAGCTGTAATTGAAGTGGGATGCAGCAAGAGGGGCACACTCAGCATTTAGCCAGGAATCCCTTTCCTTCCCCTTCCACCATCAATAAATTTGAGGATCAGGAAAATGAGATTCTTCTCCTACTCATATTTGTAAGTATAAATAAGTGGTAAGCATGGAGCGAGCTTCTCCGTATGCCACAGCCATTTAACTAAAATTATTTATTTATATTTTTTTTTCCTAAAACATAATTGTGATGTACAGATTGCTTCAAAGCACTAATGAGTAGATATTTTTTAAGTTTCGATTTTATAATTGTATTATTCAAGAGTACATATACATAAAATTTAATATCAATGGATACATAAATCACTGCATAATATTGAGGAAAAAATCTGTTATATACATTTTTCACTAAAAAATTATATTTTATACATTCAAAAAGTTAATGACTCACACTTGTCTACGAAAAATATTTTTAATGGAAAACCTTTTTTATATTTTGATTTCTTACAAATTAACAATGCAAAATAAGTACTTCTGAAAAACAATTATTTCTGCAATATAATTTTATCTACTATTGCGAGAGTCCGTGCCGTAATGCTACTCTTTAATAAATATTCATTAGTAATAGTTCAATGTTAAGTTTGTTATTTTTTCTCTACACTGGGTTGATTTATTGCCTTTTTTTATAATACAAATAAGTTATTATCTGTATATCTTTAGTTTTTTAATTTTTTCCACTCCTACTATATTACCCCATACTTTGATGCAGAATGAATGTGAGCATGATTGTTTTAAGTGTTTTTATACTAACTAGGTCAACAATTCATCTTAACACATAACAAGAAATACTTAATCTATTTGCAATAGAATTAACATTATCAGTGTATTTTAGTTGTTTATCTAAGATCACACCAAATAATTTAACTTTAGAAATCCTAGTTATGTTGTTAATCTTTGAGTATTTGCATCTTACATCATTTTTCTGTTTCTAAATTCTATATACTTGGTTTTTGCTGACATTTAATACAAATTTATTAGCTTGAAACCAATGAGACATTTAGTTGCTTTGATTATAATGTTTGTTGTGTTTTTGTCTGTAACCAGTATTGATGTATTGTCAGGAAATAAAATTGTGTCACATTGTGGAATTTGAGATAAAAAATGATTTATATAAATCGGAAACTGCAGAGGCCCTTAATTGCTACTTTGTGGTACTCCATACGTATTGACATTCCAATCAGAGTATTGCTTGTTACTGGTTTTTTTTCCCTACACTTTGCTTCCTATTGGATAAGTATGATTTCATTGACTCGTAACATTTCCCTCGTACTCCATAGTGATACAATTTTCGTAACAGCAGTTGATGATTTACTAGATCAAGAACCTTTAAAAGGTAACAAAAAATACAGAGATCTGGGTTTCAGTGTCCAGTATATTGAGGACATGACTGGTGAAGTTGTGTATTGCATAAATTGTAGAGTTAATCTTCTGGAATCCATACTTATTACTGTTCAGTGTTTTAAAATCAATTAGAAAAGATACAAGTCTACTGTAGAGTACTCTTTCAAAAATGTTTGCAAGAATAGGCAATATGCTTGTGGGTGTATAATTTTATACATCTGTTAGGTCTCCTTTCTTATAAACTGTCATAATCTTTGCCATTTTCAGACAATCAGGCACCGTACCTTCTGAAGAGTGCTTCATTAATAAGTTCTAACAATGGTTTGGGAATATAACCTATAGCAAGATTAACTATTTTGTTTGTTATACCATAAGTATAGAGAGAATTAGAATTATTCAATTTTTTCTTTAGCCCAGTTATTTCCCTCTCTCTGATGTCGGATATAAGCATGGGCCACCGTGAAGGGAGGGAGGTGAGTAATCAAATTAGAATATCAAGACCACCCCTGAATAATGCCACTGAAGCAAATTACATGTAATTTCAAAAAAATTTTNGTGAGTAATCAAATTAGAATATCAAGACCACCCCTGAATAATGCCACTGAAGCAAATTACATGTAATTTCAAAAAAAAATTAGAAATTTTCAGGAAACAAATGTCCTAGGTTCAGTTTTAAACAGTTAATTTTCACTTATTGCTATAAAAATAGCCACAACCATAACTTATCCACCGGAGGCAAGTTTTGGTATACAGTACAATCATGGGTAATATTGCAACTTATCTTGGCTGACCACCTAACCCTGCAAATCTTGAAAAATACAAAATGTTAAGATAGGTTACCATATTTACAAAATATAACCAAAATATAAAGGATTGACTTTTCATTTTAAATTTTTATTTTATATATCAAATCACATTAGCAGTTACACAAGAAATAAACTTGAATTTACAAATGTTTGTCTAATTTGTGAATGTTATGTTTCAGGTACTTTGGCCAATGAAATATACTGAAATATTCAAAAGCATAAACACACTAAATAGCATACTGTACTTAAAAGAAACTTTAATGTTATTTTAACTGATGTCTGGCAAATTTTTAGGATAACAGAAACCTGTTTAACACTTAAGCATCTCTTGCTTGTACTGTCTGTTGCTTGTACTGTCTGTCAGACCTGCTCAAGACACCCTAAAGGTCTGGTCTCCAGGGGCTGCATTGCTGTCTATCCCAGGGAATACATGTCTCTGTAGCCATGGATTTTGATTGTCATAGTTCTTAATCAGGCAGTCTTAGTGCCAAAATAAAGCAGGTGGCAAGAAGGAGGACATTTAGGTGACTGTTGCTCAATGTATCATCAGCAGATTCCTCCCTTCTCTAGCAATCCCTGCCATGGCCCCTAGGTGGGTGTGAAAGACAGTGTATTCTTGGCACTCCCATTTGCATGTAACAACATGGGCTGTGGGGCTGCTCAAAGCATTCAAGACAAGATTTAAAAATTTAATAAAATCACTCCTGGTTTCTGCACTCTGTTGTATTGGCATGAGTGTTATTCCTGGGTGAAGTGGTACACCCCCTGCCAGTGTTCACACAGCTTTGTCCCACGTTTTTGTACGGACTGAGTTTGTAGCTCCTAGGGGGGTGGGGGTAACTCCACGGGAAAACACTCACTCTAGCATTGCTGCCATTACACTGGTATATATATGGGGGGTTGTGTGCCATTACTGCAGTGAGATTTGTGATATGGCAGTACTGGAAACAGCGCACTTTGCCATAGATATCCTGTGCCATGCTGGGTTATTAGAAGTGTTCAGAAACAGCTTGCCATGTTTGTTTCATGCCTGGTATCTTGTGAGTTCATTGGAGTGCATCATGCTAAAAATCTCTGCCTGTAATACCAGGGACAAGTACAAGGTCAAGTCAGATAATAAGTTTTCCTAGTCTGCCATCTGCTGGAAACTTTATTAACAAGACACACAATAATGCGGGTGGATAGGGGCCTTAGTCATATATTTCTCTACATAGTCCCACCTGACATTGATGCATTTGTCCCACCATTTTATGAGCTTGAGGTACCCTTGTTGGTAAAAGTTATTGTCCTGGATATGGATGAATGTCCTTATGGCTGTTTCAATGTCATCATTGGTGGTGAAACAGTGCCCTCCTCACAGGGACAAAGTGGTATTTTCTGGGTGCCAGGTTGGGACTGTAGGGGGCATGGTCCAGGCACTCCCAACCAAAGGGGACAATATGGTTATCTGTTGCAGCTGCCATGTGGGATCTTGCATTGTCATGCGAAGGATGACTCATGCTGTGAGAAGGCCAGGTGTCTTCCCTCAAATGGAATTTTTTAGTCATGTCAGCGTCTCATAGTAGCATTTGACATTGATGGATATCCTCTCACCTTGTTCTTGCCCTCCTCTCTCCAAAAAATCCAACAAAAGAACCGCTTCAGCATCCCAAAACACAGTCAAAGGCACCTTGCCTGCTGAGAGGTTTGTCTTGTTGTACCCATTCTCTTAGACTTATGGTCTGGTGTGAACTGGCGAGGCACCCATCATGATGATACCTAATGGTACTTTATGATGTAANCATCATGGCTGATTTTGTGGGCTGATGAGTTGCAAATACTAACTTAATTGGTGATGTGATCCACTGCCATGCACCTGTCTTGTTGAATCAGCTCATCCACTTGTCCAGTAATGGTCTCCTCTCCCAAAGCTGTTGCTTGGCACCTGGATGTCACTTCATCCAACACACTCGTACGCCTGTCTTGCAACTGCTGGCTTCATTGCCACTCTATTTTTGTCAACTTGACATCATGATCATACTACACTTCTGCTAGATGGTGATGGAGATGGATTTCAGTACCAGGGTCCTACTTGTCAATTTGTAGTGTACAGCAGCCAGTACTTCTTTCTTTGTATACAATTGCAATACACGTCCATTTTCCATGCTTGCCGGGCACACACTGTTCCATTGTCTTGTCTCTATCATAACGCTGCACCAGCACTTGGCATACACTCTTAAATTGGCTTGCCTTTTAACACAGCACTGTGCCTGCTGTGCCTACGTGAAAGTTGTATGTCCCACAACATCGAGAAATTATGCCTGTAGAAACTTTCATCCGACTAGTCTTCGTATAATCTCCACTTTGCCTTGTTTCCCAGTTAGCAGGCCAGCAGTTTCCCATATAGCTTGTGGTAGTACACAGCATGTTATGTTTTTGTTTGCAGTCCATAAATCATATCTGTGTTTCTAGGTCTTCACACTGGGTCTCCAGCATTTCATGCAATACCGGATAGACAGCAGTGTCCTAGCTGGTGGTGGTGGTTGTGGCAGTTTGCATTAATGCAAGATAACCATATTTGTCATCTCCAAAAATAAACTGTTTACCCTTTTAAGTTGTATTTCTCAGACACATGAAATGTGCCATCATTTTTTAGTTGTAAATGTATTAGTTGCTGAATATTTTTTCAACATTGTGTTGAGTATTTGAATAATAATTTAAACTTATTAATAGTTATTATTATTATTAAGATAATATTTACATATAATTTATTTGCTGTTACAAGAAATATTTTTTTTTCTCATGTGTGCAATTATAAGTGAAAGAATACTGTGTGCTGTTCTTACTGTGTTATGATATTGTATCCGAGTTTCTGACTGGGGTAGGAGCATGTGATGTGTGTCAAGTTCAGAGGACTTGGGCTGATTATGTGCTTAAGGTCAGCTGACATGTCAAGTGTGTACACTTCAATAATTTGCTGCCATTTTCATAGTCGTTTTATGTGAGGTTACATCANTCAGCTGACATGTCAAGTGTGTACACTTCAATAATTTGCTGCCATTTTCATAGTCGTTTTATGTGAGGTTACATCATACCTTTGTCCTTGTATAGTTCTAGCCTGTCTCTAAGTACCGCTATTTTAATGTCTTGGTCCAATGGAAAAGGAGTGGGCCGGGTCCCTAACTTCCACCGTGGCCAGGTAGCAGTTGACCTGTGAAGGCAAGACAGGACAGATGTGTTGGCAATGCACGCACAGTCGGCACACCTCTTTAAGTTTCAGCATGAGTACTGTGTCACTCTTTCTTCGTCATTCCTCTGGTGGATGTTCAGCATCTCTGGCTGGGACAATGAAGTTACTACAAATGGTGGGAGACCTGTTCATCCTTTACCTTTGCTACTCTTTGCACAAACTTACCACTCCTGGGAGTCTCTTCTCGTGCATGTTGGGGCACACTTCAAGTTCTCCAACCAAATCTAACTGGCACTATTATGATCTTAACTAGCTATAGTCTGACTGGGGAGACCCCAAACCCACCAGTAACAAGTGGTGCCCTTCTCATGTGGCAAAAGAAAAATACAGTTGCACTAACTTTCCTTACAGTAGAGGAGGATGTTGCAACCCACTGAGATGGGCTGAGAGTTGCTGCAACATTTTCACATCGCATGATTGCCATTGGGGGTAAGGCATCGATGACTTAGATCATCCCCCATTTTAAAGTACATTCCTACCCTGTGGTGACATCGGCAGCTAACAGTACGTTCTGGAGACCATGATGGGTGGTACACCACCTCCTTGTGAATCCATGACATTGAAGTATCCAGTCCACTAAGAGCCGAGGAGACTCAAGCAGGTCCAAATNCACCACCTCCTTGTGAATCCATGACATTGAAGTATCCAGTCCACTAAGAGCCGAGGAGACTCAAGCAGGTCCAAATCTGGCCTAATGTCTTCCAGCCAGCCACATGCCTGTGTAGGCCCATGCAGCCCAGAGGATGTCCAAGCAATCACAGTAATAGCACAGCAGACCAGCCGGCGAAGCAATTGGAAAGTAGTGATAGNAGCCCAGAGGATGTCCAAGCAATCACAGTAATAGCACAGCAGACCAGCCGGCGAAGCAATTGGAAAGTAGTGATAGGGCTACATCGTATCATGGAGTCAGTGTGGGATTTGTGCACACAGCGGAATGTGCACAATGTGTCAAATGTTACAAAATATGTCATCAGCAGTTTATACTACCAACAGAGCTGACTACTTGTGCGGAGGGCATTTTCATATATGTGGCATGTGCCCACCCCACGGTCAACACTTGGCTGAACAGAATAGGTTGTGTCAATGACCAAAACCTTGGTCACTCTAGGGGCCACATTCATCGACGATGCCCTGGCAGATGAAGAAGGCATCCGCACACACACATGGCCGCCATTCACCCCACACTTAGGCAATCTGCCCTCGCCACTACCACCAACCTGTATCTTGTCCTTTCCCACATTTAGAGCGATTGACTTTCTTTGAGAATCCTTATGACTTGCTTTGTGTTTACTGGGAGAAACTCCAGTCGTACAGGGTTCTGCACAACTATTGGGTGGATCTAGCTTAGGTATGGCTACGAGGTGAAGCATGTAGCAGCTGGGAATTGGCCCGAGGCTTTGGAGCAACCTGGGCTGAGCTGGTGCAGCATATTGAAGAGCATTACGATGATTCATCTTTGCATCAATGCATGGTTAAGTTGTACAGAAAAAGGCAGATATGTAATGAGAATTTGGAAACTTTTGTGACACATAATATTCAAGTGTATCAATGTCTCTTCCCAGATGTGGCACCGGAGCTGGCCTTGGTTATCATGACTGATCTATTATACCAAAGCATTCGCCAGGTGGGCGAGAAAGGTTGAGAAAAAGGCACAGGCACTCCTCACAAGCATTGCGGACAGAACGACACCACCCATACTGCCACCAGCAGTGCCATCAGACAAAATTGCTCTGGAGCACTACCGAGGAAACCCATCCCATCATGCCAGACAAGCTATCAAGTAACTGCAGTCACCATCCAGGGGAACGCCTTGTGACACTAGATGCACCAAAGGACAGGACATGACAGGCAGATGCACAGTACCAACCATCCACCACTGTGTTTCTACTGGCTACTGCCCAGAGTCAACCAGATGCTGGCATCCAGAATGCCCAACATGCCAAACCCTGCAGAACACACCAGTAAGTTGATGGTAGGGCGTGATGGACAATCATGCCCCGAGTAATTCACTAACTATACTACCATGACTAACCATGGTGGATGACCTCCTAACTCCACAGTTAGACCATATCAGCAGAGGCAGACAGCTTCCTCTGGCTGCCTGTCAAATTGGGCCTCCTGTGGGTGCCTGTTAGACTGGGCAAACGGGTCATTGCGGTTCTCATCGACATGGCTGCCACACACAATATCACCACCACACAACTAGTACCAGAAGAGAGATGACGAAGAAACTGGGTGTTTTGCAGCTCGCCATGCACACTGACATCAGTGATGCCCTGAGCACTGCCCACATCACTGTGGCGCATCCAGAAGGTTGAAACGAACACACAGTCTCCGATTGTCATGGACCTGCGGGAAGACCTTGTCTTTGGGCTTACATGGTTGTCGGAAAGTATGATGTCGTCATCTGTGCATGATCTATACATCTGGGAACACATGGGAAGTGGACGGCCTATGCCCTAGATTGCCCACAACCAGAACCTCAACTCTTGAGTCCTACTCGATGAACTCCATCATGACTTCCCATAGCATTACTGCAAAGCCATGCAGGCAATTGTGGATGAACAATGTGGTGTGTTAGCCGAGGCTGACACCTGCAATGAAAAAATATAGCATAACATGCAATTACTACTGTGACAGATACACCCAACTATGTAAAGCCATTCTGATTCAAAGACAAGGCAGTGTGAATAATGGAGGATCAGATATGGAGATATCATAAAACAATGTCATTGAGTCCAGCAACAGTGCCTATGATGCACATGTGGTAACTGTCCCCTGAAAGATAGGTTGGAAAGATTCTGTGTCAATTTCTGCCCACTTAACAATGTGACTATTATGTCTCCACTGCCCTTGATTAACATCAACAAGGAGTTGATGGGCTCAGGGACCACCAATATTTTCTCGACACTCTACTTGAAAGCCAGCTATGTGAGTTCCAATCCATCAACAGGACAGACACAAAACCATATTTATGGCCCAAGACAGAAAAAGATACTAATTCTGTGCCACATTTTTCAGTTTGAAAAGTGACCCTGCCACGTTCCAGGAAATGATTGTGCACATTTTGGAAGTGTGTTAAGAATCATCTATCTGTCATTAAATCCCTTTGGCAGCCAGACACCTGCTGTTAACTACAAAAGTTGTTGGGCCTTCTAAATTGGCTATGTGACTACGTCCCCAACTTCGCGACACTGGCAGCACCGTAATGGACCTGTTATCAACAAAACAGAAGTACTGGTGGACTGAGGCCACAAATCACAACCTGGTTGAATTGAAGACACCATTTCATGCTTGCTTGACACTGATGCTAATCTGACAGGAATTGGTGCCATCCTCTACCACTTGATGGATGATGGTGGGCATGACATTATTTATTTCAGCAACATGAAACTGGAACCAGTTGAATGCAACTATAGTTGCAATGAATGGGAATGCTTGTTGGTGGTCTGGGCTCTGCGATGCTACTGGTCTTACCTGGAGGTTGTGCTTTCTAAATGCTGAATACATCCCTGTGACTGAGAAGATCAGCTATGGCTAATTTTTGTGATTAAGAAAGCAACAGAACCACGATATTTGGCATCCCAAACATCCCTGGGGCACCAGGACAGGACTCTAAAAACATGAACTGTCCTGCAAAATATGTGATGTCTTGGATCTGTAGATAAACTGTAAAAAAATCTGAAAAATTGATGCAAAGTATTTCAGTTTATTAAATATATATGTCACGCAATATCAACTTGTTCAAATAGGTATAATTTATAACCATATTTTTCATGCCAATTTAGACTCTTTCTCCATTACGTTGTTAAATAGTGAGAATTGATTCAAATTCAAAGAGAATCAATACAAGAATATTGGAATTTAATCAGGAATTGGTATTGATAAAAATGTGGGATCTAAGTGTTTTTACTGAAAGCATTTAAATACCAAACAAGTATTTTACTTTTATCATAGAATTTCAGTGTATATCATGTTTTGCTCATACAGGATGTATCTAAATTCTACTGACAAACTTGGGCTGCAGGTTATTCATGAAAAAAGAAGTTGAAAACATATATACGACCTATGGTCTAAAATTAATTCTAAGAGAAGTTGACATTTGTGAAGTAGTAACTGAAGAAATAGTTTGATACACTGGCACTGTTATGTATCTCTCTCTGGAATTTTCCCCTCCCTTTAATAGGCGCAACAGTTTGTTATTCCTGCCAGGTATTGGGAAAGTAAAACATGAATTACTAAAAAATGGTAAGGCTTACGGTATTTACACAAGGCGACATTTTTGCTAATTATAACATGGGGATTAATAATCCATCTTTTAAAATCAAAATATGCTACCGCGTCATGGAGGTTAGTTCAAAATAGAGGTAGTAACAGTGATTATTTACATGAAATAATTTGATGACAGCGACAAGTGTTGTGGTGTTTGTATATCTTTGTTTGGTTAACCATTACCCAGAAAATTGGTATGCCATCTTAAATATTATCTCCAATATTTGCAATAAACAGGTATTTCAGGTCCAACTTCAAAGTTGTGTACCACCTGTAGTATTAACTTTTGACGATAGGTCGTGTATATTTTCAACTTCTTTTTCCGTGATTAACCTGCAGCCGAAGTTTGTCGGTCGAATTTTGATTCATTCTGTATATAATAAAGGACACTGAATTTGTCTACTTGTTGATGAAACAGTGGTCATATTTTTCAGTCCACTAACTGGAATAAGATCCAGAATTGGGAAACAGGAATGAAAGTAAAAGCCTAAATTGAACGAAAGCTAAAAAAATTTTGGAACTGACCCATCCCTACTCATTCATGTAAACAAAGTTATAGTCCAACTGTTTTTGTGTTTTGTTCACAATTACCAACCTATAGATCTGCTTCCCAAAATAATATTTTGCCTTCCTTTCTTTGAATGCTGGATGATGCCACTGGTCGGCATCTTGCTTCACCCTCATTGGTTCTCAAGAGCTCTTCATTCCCTTTCTTTGAACCAGTTTTCTTCTGACAGTAACATTATTTGGAAATATATATTGTCATCTCCTGGATATCCATGGTAATCAAGGAAACAAATGCCACACTTCATCCAAAATGACACATATTTGTAAAGTGTAATTTTTTCTAACATTAAGTTTTCTGTGTTGAATACTTAAATGCTAATGCTTGACAGTCAAAAATGTAGTCCACTTGTCACATAAATACACACAAGAAATGGCAGTTATTTGTACTGCTATACAATTATGGCTGCTCCATCTTCTGACAGCCTTTTTTGTTCTTTCTGGCCTTTGTACACTTTATATATTAGCAGCAATGTCACTTCTTTCCTTTCCCCCTCCTCCTAATTTTCCCATTCTGTTAAGTCACAAGGAATTTTTATGAAGGGTATGTTTTTTAAATGAAAGAGAGAGTTAATATTTTTCTTCTTTACAGAGCATCTTTACTGATATGAAACAAATAAAAATGTGTCTTGAATACCAAATGCATGTACTATGAAGTTATTTTAAGATCAAGTTTTCATATGAATATTAATAATCATTTCTAAAATGTCACTGTATTAGCACTAGTAATCACTTCCGCTGTGGAATCCCCAGCTGCACAGTATCATTTATCCACATATTTTCTTTTGTACACCATATCCTAAGCCCCTGAAAAACTTCTCACTATCCATGATTTTCTGTTTTTATATTATTGTTCTTTTGCGTGGTTTCTGTTGGTGCATTTCTTGGTATACTATCAATTTGTTTCTTGCATCATTGCAACACTGTCCTAGAGAATGTTTAAAAATCATGAGAAATTATGTAATGTTATACTACTCTTGTAGTAGAACTGGAAGTACCCGAAATTCTCCTCAACCTTACCACAATGAGATGGAATACAAAATCACAAAGATTGATATAGATTACTGAGTATTAAACCAGAGTTCTCCACAAGGTATGAAAAAGTCAAAGGCTAGCCTTTACAATAAAAAAATTAAATAGAATTGCAGTTAGGTCATTCCTAACCTCAATACGAGTAATTTCCAAACACATGTTTTTTTTTTCTTCTTACCCTTTTTATGCATACATAACTGTCACAATTTCTCAGTTAATAAAAAATGTATAAAACAGTTACTATTATAATTTTTTTAATCCTATTTAAGACACCATACACAAAGATAAATTTACAAAGAAATAATAACTGCCTTGATATTTGGATATAGATACTTGTTTTAATATATACAAAGTTCGTTCAGAGCAAACAAAAATTGACAATGGTAACTAGTTAACATAGGTAGTATTACTTTAGTTATCTCTCCCTTTTTGTTAGATTTTTTTAAATTTTTATTTGATACAATTATTTTTATTTTTCATTACTGGGGTACCCCAAAACAAAAGAAACGTAAAAATTTAAAGCATTTTTTTAGAACTATTTCAATTGATTAACTCATAATTTTTTTCCCTGAATTATTTTTGGAAGTCCAAAATGTTGTAATCATTAGACATAGTTTAAATTTGGTTTGTTCTTTTCCTTTTTTCTTTACACAATGTCCAGGACAAATATTTTAGGAAGAGTTGGGTTGAAAGCTTCTCCATGATGCAAAGAGAAACAAGTCATGCAGACATGCTGTTCAAATAAATAAAACTATTTTTCTGACTAAAATAATGGCTTACACATCAATACAGCTGGGGAATGGAGTACTCCTACTCCCAAAAAACAGATGCACATCACACAAGGACCTCACAAGCTGGCCATTAATGCTTTGGGCTCCCACATCTGGAACTGCTACAAATTAATTAAAAAATCAACTTTAATAAAAATGAAATGGTCAAACAAACATATATATTACGTAAAACAAAAAATACCACAAACACTTACCCAAATGGAAGATAAACTAAATCATTGCAAGACAAGTGAAGATTTTAAAGCAGTCAGTCATTTTATAATTACCAGACAATGAAGAAGGAAGTGCTAATAGTGGTACAGATAGAAAATATCTTGTTCTGGATGATTGTGTTTGTTTTGCGCGACCATTTGATACATCAGAGTGATCGCGGAATGATCTGTATTGAACTCAGATCAAGACAAATTAAAGCACTTTTAACAGAAACAAATTTTTTTGTAATTGCAGCATTAAAAATATTAGCAAATCCATTATGCTTTAACAAATTTTTGAGATAATAGAATCACAGTTGTCAAGCATGAAAATAAACAAGCACAAATACACCTGAGGTACAGTAAACCATTTCATTACAATATGTCTAAATAATGATATGTATTCAAACAAATTCTGATTTAATGAACACACATTTACTTTATATTTTAAACAAAAAATCTAAGGAAGAGCATTGCTATGAAAACAAGACAAACACAAGGAATGTTCTTGTTAAGGACTAAACAACGTTACAAAATAGTAAAGAACAAAGTTAATATAAAAAGCAGCACAGTGTATAGTCCAACAGTGCCTTTCCTAGTTCGCCATATGGTGACTGTTTCATTGTTTTTTTACACAATCCTTCCTGAGCTGTGGTTCTCTGTTATGATACAAAACTTAGAGTAGTTGTGTGTGTTTTTCAATTTTAAATGTTTTAGTATTTTATGCTGTTTTTGTAATGCTTAAAATTGCATACTTTTGTTTTGCATAAGTAATCTAGCTGTATATGAGCATAACTACTCATTACAAAAATATACTAGTCTGCCTATTCAAAGCTCAGATACAATTATTCAGCATGTGGTGGCCACGGGGGCAGGCTGGCTAATAACAACCAAATTTGTCTGGCTTGCAGTTCTATGCTGCAACTGAGCCTTTCAGAAACACAAATTGTTTCAACTTTCCCTAGAAAACATGTTTAGTTCAGCCCATCCACAGTTACCTTAGCAAGCATAGTTTTATATTTCACTAACTAATAGTGGCATAAAACTTCATCATTCTGCCACTGTTAATGTATATTTAAAATATTTTTTGTTCTAAATGTGCTGCAGTAAAACTGCAAAGTAAGTAATATTCCCATGCAAAATATTTAATATTTTTTAAAAGAATTCTACAGTTATAATGTACACCATGGAATAATTCACTGGAAATCAGAGATTCTAAAACATTTTTCTTTAGAATCTTAACTGTGAAGATACATTACCAGTTTACTGTGGTATGGAAAAAATTTTTACAAAGTTGCAGCAGTAACAAAAACATTATCCCTGATGAATTTTACTTTTAATCAGCTTGGCAAGCTCTTCTGCACCTTGTTATTTCATAGTTGTCAAATATCTTAGTGGAACCATTGTGTTTATTATTATGCATGTTTTTTTTTGTAGGGTGCAGTGAAACATCTACTGCCCCTCAGCAGCAGAGCACTGGCCATCATACCATGGAGTTTTTTGAGATGTGTGCTGCTTTGATCACTCAATTGGCTCGGTGAACTACAATAAAGAACAATGAAAAGATTTATGAATCTACATTTCATGTCTTGGAAGGCAGTTGTAACCATGTTGCTTTAGTTTATGTTTTTTATTGTTCTAGAAATAAGTATTTGAAGCCTTGTGAAAATAGGCATCTAAAAGGTAGTTTCATAACACAACACTGATTGTCACATATTTTATGTTGTGCCATGTTTATTTCCTTAAAATAGCAAGTACATTATATGTATTTACATTAAAGCAGCTAATAATTTTTGTCCAGATTTTGTTGAAAATCTTGGGTGGAATTTTGATGCTGATACTTAGGCATGTATGTAAGATATAACTTTCACCCATTATGATCAGGAACAAATCTAGTCTTAAAATGAGCTGAAATATTTGGCACTTGTTCATCCTAGTTACAATATGTTATGAAAGTATTTAGATAAACCTAGTGGGAATTTGTCATAATGTAGAAAATCTTAAGAGATTTATTTACTCTGAAATGATGTCACACATGTGTAGTTTACATATTTCTTGCAGTATTAATTTATTTCATTTTCATTTAACACCACAGTATTATTAGGTGAGCTTGTGTCATACTGTTTTTTTTTTCCTTGCACACACGCACACTTTTAGACAGTGATGGATTTATCTTGGCTCTGCTTGTTAAAAAAAAGTTTATATTTCTTATGCTATCATAACTACTATATATATAGCAAAAACAAAGCAAAGTAAAAATTTGCAGAAGGTATTAAATTATATTAATTTTAAAATTTCTGTAATATATTTTGTAACCGTTAGCATAATATCTGTAAATATCTCAGGGAAAATTGATTTTTTACATTTACTTTTCATCCATAAGGGCATGGGAGTATCATGGAGTCTTTTGAAACAACTTAACCAAATCTTTTTGGAAGTCCGATGGGGAAACGTTAGCCATTTCCTTTAAATAAACCCACGGTAAAGTTTATTACTAAAGTGAAACATGATTTACTTAAACCTTAAGATATTATTTGCCAATTTAGCATACATATGCACTATGCACATATCACAGCTTGCAATGAATTTAAACTGATCAGTTTTCATACATACTGCTCTCTCTAACCATATTTAACCAAGAATTTTTGGAAAAAGCACTATCATAAAATTCTTTGCACAATTTACTATAGTTAAAATAAGAGAATGACTCATTGAACTCCTTTTTTTGTCATCCCTCCAGTTGAAATTCATTGCAGAAAATATTTAATTCTTCATTACTTTATAAACTTCATAAATTGTTACTGAATTTTGTTCTAAAGAAGTAACTGTTTTTTTTAAACATTCTGTCAAATATTGGCAAAAGTATAGAAACATATCTATAAAAAAATTTTTGTTGCCCCGAGTCTGACTGACTTACCAATGAGGTTCTTTTTGATAAAAACAGGGCAATCATCAATGCTAGTTAAACAGGAAATTACACTAGGGAGATTTTTAAGTAGCCTTTCAATTGCAGGTTTCAAATAAAACCACCGGGTGGTACATACCTAAGCAATGAATGATACTATTAACCTAAAAATTTAAAGAATTCTTTCAACTGAGCTACATGTTTAGCAGAGCTTGAGAAATAATTTAATACTTTGGCCAAAACCTCTACATCAAGGGACAATAAGTTCATACAATTTTTACATGCGTTTGTGCACAACACTTCTTTCAAATAAATATATCACATGGGGGCATTACCAATGTTTGCCTATACAAAGTGTGCCAATTGCCTTGAATTGAGCATAGTTGAGGAAAGTCTTTTTCCCAAATCACTTAATACTTTTGGAGTTAACTTTTCTTCGTTGGTGGGGGTTTTAACATTTCTAGTTTGTTTGCTCTTGGCCTCGTCTGATTCGTCAGACATCATTATCTATATAAGTCTTCAAGTCTCACTGACAGCCTTTCATCATATTCTACCAACCAGAAAAGCAGAGATAAAACCGCAGACCGTAATTAGTGTCAATTCACTTTTGGTGGAGGATCATCATGATAAACAGTAAACAGACAAGCAGTGACGAACCGTGCACTAATGTGCATTTGGTAAGCAGTATTGCCAACTAGGGAGACAGGACCATTAAGCGGCAACCATTTTTGTTATGATTTACAAAGTACATTGAACTTATTGAAAACCTTTAGTTTTTTTTCTGAATTTGAAGTTAAATATTTAAAATAATTCTCATTTTAACTGAAACAACCAAAACAAGGAACATTTGCTGTACGGTGCCTATTTTATACCGTACGTGGAACAAAAAAGAAAATTATCACTTTGTTCCTTGAAAAATATACGTCTGGCAACCCTATTATGAGAGGGAAATCAATAACCTATTACCACTGTTGCTATATTAATGAATTACTCTTTAATGCATTTAATCAGTAAACAATTAATTTTTTAACAATTTTATGCATCACTGTAAAATATTTTACAATTTTATCGTCATGTTAACTTTAATGTGTTTCTTGCTGTAGTTATTTGTACATATACATAGTTTTTAGTGGAAGTGTCAATGAAAATTATACCTTTCAATCTTGGTGAAAGGTGTCAAGTAAGTTGATGTGTCATTGTTGAAAAAAAATTGCTTTCCATGAATTCTGTTCCTCTTAGAAACTTACAAATGTTTTAAATATGTATCAAAAATATGTGACACTAAATTGTATTTAAATATGATAGTATTCAAAACAATTATTTTATTTTATCAATTTTAGTGGTAGATATACAATTCTAGGCACATAGGCAATACCAATACTTTCTGTAGGGAATCACACATTGACTCTTGCCAGAAACAGACAGACAGTTTCATTACTTAGGCTTATTAATGTATGGTAAATGATTACATTAAGTGTTAAAAATGTCCTCCACCATCATCTGTGCAGTGGAAACAGTAGTTTACAATAGACACATGTAGGTTATATTGCCTACATATTAGGTACTGTATCACTGCAGCTGAAGCTTTGTGTGCATTTTACACAAAAATGGTGGGTCCTGGACAGTTGCAACAAGAGGATAATTTTTGTTAATAAGGTCATAATGCTTGATAAATCAGCATGAAACACTCATAATTATTGATTGTAAATAAAGTTGTCTGCACTAAGTGGGTGGCCACCCCGGTTTCCATTATGGCTGAAGGTATTAATAGAAGTTTGCTCTTAAATTGAAGATCCCAATAACACAAAACAATGTTCGGAGATTTGTAATTTAATTTCACTATATTTATGATATTTCGCAAAAATTCTGTTTAAAAATGAGATTTTCAAGGGTCTGTATTTCCCTTAATATTCATTTTAAGTAGAAAGTGTCCCATTNGGGTCTATATTTCCCTTAATGTTCATTTTAAGTAGAAAGTGTCCCATTTATTTCCCACATTATATTGCATAAGGAATCACCTCACTAAGTTTGTCGGTTGAATTACACCCTATCATATCTATACACACACAGAATGGAACTGAACTCTGTTAAGTAGGTGATTACTCATAAAAAATTGTATAAAAAGCATATATGCAAATAGTCTGTGTCTATTCCAAAAGGGTGTAACCACCCTTGAAATAAATCTCGTGAGTTTCTTGATAATGCAATATTGAATGACAAAATACAAGCCAAAAATAAATGTATGCTGCTATCAAAACCCCTCTATAAGAAGGTGGCTTGCAACCTCATTTGTACATTTGAAAATGTAAATGTCTCAAATTTTTGGGTTGTTCCCTAATGCTTTGTAATCTACCATACATGGTAAACCAAAAGGGCAATTAGTGGTTTTACCCTACACTCCACTGTTTTCAAAAAACTAATGCATAATGTTGTAGAATTAAATTTTGAAATGCACAAGTGTGGTCCCAGCCAACCTTCTTGATGGAAGGGCGTTAATATCAGCGCCCAATTTTTTGTCTCTTGCACTTGATCAATCAATAGTGCATTATCCAGAAATTTAGAGATTTAACTTCCATTCTGGCTGTGTTTCTAGCAATAAATGTCTGCTTTAGCTACAATTCCATGGGTATTTCTGAAATATATACATATTGTAAACCATTGGCCATACATATATTTCCTACCTTTTTTGATGAGGAATAACTGCCCAAGTTTTTTGATAAAGGTGAGTTCCATCCTGTCTGTCTATACTCAAAACTATTTCATAAAAAATAACAGTATGGGATGTAAGTATATGCCCTTAGGTCCTCATACATACAACTTTACTAAGGCACAGTATGCGACATTAAAGATAAATACAGGCAACAGTCAGCCTACTAACACCATATAGGTTCATTCAAATAAGCCACTTTTTTTAATATAAGGGCTCCTTCACATTACATACGTTTGCATAAACGTGTGTATTTTCTGTTTTTTTTTTTAACAGGATTCTTTTGAATTGTAAGTATGAACTCTTTGAGGTTATTCTTGATGTAAAACTGAGTAGAAACATTATTTATGACCTATGGTAATTACTAAGGAAAGAATGCACTCATTTAAATCAATATTTAAAATCATTTTATTTTGAAGTAATTAGAAATTACTTTTTTATAAAACAACACATTTATGAATAGAACAGCAATTTCTTGAATTTAAATGTGTCAGTCATTAAAAATTTGGTGGGTAACGTCATTCTCTTTTATTAAGAAAATAAAATGTTGCCTGACAGGTTGGACTGATTTCATTTAAACAACCCTAACCTTTCAGTGTTTTGTAGCTATGTCCTCAAAAACCATTCCTATGAGGATATTACACAAATGCAAAATGTTTTGCTAATTCGTATAAAATTATTCATATCTATTTTTAAAATTCAGATAACCGTCTGGGGTACATAATTTTGTACGTTCTTATGTTACCCTTTTTTCTTAATAAATTGAGATGTTATTAAGTATCCACCAAACTTCCAAACCTCAGTTTTAAAAAAAACAATTAAATTAATTTTATTATCTTAAGTGGTTTTTAATATTTTAAAACAATTTTTGAAATATCTGGATTTTTTTTTAGGGAGCATACTTAAAAACTGCAAGTAATACATCATTATTCTTTCTGTTGTGTCTCATTTTCCATACAGAATCACCTTGAAGTATTTGTATTTGAGTTCGGAGTAATGTTGTATAAGGTCACTGCAGGTTATCTGTTACCAAAATTTTCATGAAAATGTTGTCATTTCTCGATTCATAGTCCCATTATTCCCCAGTAGCTTTCAGAATTTGATATTCCCTGGTTTGTCACATTTATGACTCTGTTAATTTTTTCTTAGTATGGCAAATTCCTCCTAGTACAGCCTATGTTAATGACAGGTAATACATAGTTGCTTCCTGTGATAGAAGCATTTGTAATGCATTGTATGGAAGAGTCTTAATACAGTATTTGTTTTAACATGCTATTCACCAAAGTTCAGCAGGGTGAAAGAGTAATAGTTATAAGGTAATTAGTTAGTTCATAACTTTGATTGTGTTAGTGATTTTTTATCAGGTTTTAACTTGTACACAAATCTTTTTGTCAGTATGTGATAGTTGAGCACCTTTCATCTTAAAAATTTTTTGTACATACAAACCACTGCGTTAAGCCTAATTTAAAGAAATTATTTTTTGTTATGTATATATATATATTTTTGTGTGTCTAGACTAAAATTTATTGTAAAATATTTTGAGGTAGTATTGCTAGTGTTTTTGATAGTAAGACTTTGTCTACAATCCATATTCTTGCAGTACGTAAGGACATTAAAGCAATGAAACAAACATATAAAAATTGATTCATTGTATTGTATAAAATAAGTGAGTTCAATTTACACAGATTTGAAATAGGAAGAAAGAAGAAAATAAGTATGAAACTGTTGTCAACAAAAAATAAAAGGGAATGGATGAGCATTGAAATGAGTGTAATGGAGGAAGAGATGGGGTTGAATACTGTCAAACAATACAGTAGATCAGAAAGACCAGGGATTAATATGCAAATTAACCATAACATATAGAGAATATGAGGAGGTTAGTAGAGATGGCCATGCAGTAAAGTTGTGTCAACACTACATGCATGTTGAAGATCTCATGTAAATGTGCCTTCAAGACATTAAGTACTAATTTCTACAGTTGCATTTTGGCCAAAGGGAAGATCATACATATTGTTTTGTTTCTTGTAATGTAGTTCAGCATGGTTAGTTGCAAATGTATAGCCACTATAAGAGTAACAAAGTTATGTTCTTAATGATACTTGCAATAGGGGTAAGTAATCAAATTAAAAATTATTTTGGACAGACATCATTGAAGAACTATGTCACCAAGGAAAACACAGAGAATGACATTAAAAACATACACAAGAACAAGCCAAGACTAGCTGATGTCAGCAGATATTTAAAATGAAAAAATTGTCCTACAACTAATTCAGTCAAGAGTTCTTCTACCAAACTAAACAAAACAGGATAAGTAACAAAGAGCAATTAAGACAATATACACAAATACATGCACAGAACACTATACAACCCAACAAAGATAACACAGGTGAACACTGAGATGATAACTTGTCTTCAACACAGTGTTTGTGTTGTTTTCTTTGGGCTTTGTAGAGTTTTATGCATGTATTTGTATATAGTGTCTTGTATTAATCACTCTTCGTTTATTACTCATTCTGTTTTGTTTGGTGTATTTTAGTTTTGAGTAACTGTTGACTGAATTCCTTTTGNCAAGCCAAGACTAGCTGATGTCAGCAGATATTTAAAATGAAAAAATTGTCCTACAACTAATTCAGTCAAGAGTTCGTCTACCAAACTAAACAAAACAGGATAAGTAACAAAGAGCAATTAAGACAATATACACAAATACATGCACAGAACACTATACAACCCAACAAAGATAACACAGGTGAACACTGAGATGATAACTTGTCTTCAACACAGTGTTTGTGTTGTTTTCTTTGGGTTTTGTAGAGTTTTATGCATGTATTTGTATATAGTGTCTTGTATTAAACACTCTTCGTTTATTACTCATTCTGTTTTGTTTGGTGTATTTTAGTTTTGAGTAACTGTTGACTGAATTCCTTTTGNCACTCTTCGTTTATTACTCATTCTGTTTTGTTTGGTGTATTTTAGTTTTGAGTAACTGTTGACTGAATTCCTTTTGAGATAATTTTGGTGTTTTAAATGTCTGTTAACAGCTAGTCTTTGCTTGTTTTCATGTATATTTTGACAGTCATCCTCTATTTTTTTTCCTTCATAGCATAGCACTGCAGCGGTGTATGTCTGAAGTAATTTTTCATTTAATTACTAAGTTGTGTTCGGAGCAATGTGAATGAGGAAGTGGGAGAGAAAAGAGAAGGTAAGCACAGTTTAAACAAGTATGTTAAGTGAGGAAAGACAAACTTACAACTGGTGATTCTAAAACAAGCTTTTCACATTAAGTGTGGGGTTGAATAGTACCTAACTGCACAAATTTTGTACAGTTAAGTACTACTCAACCTCACATGCTTCTTGTCAGTGCCTTTGATTCTCTGTCTCCTTAAAATTTTATTTTATAAATTTGTAGGCTTCGTAAAACCAAAGACATCATATTTATGTACTATGTAGTATCTAGTATTGTTTGCAGCCTATTGCTGTTTTTAGTGGAGTAACTGTTACCATAGTCAGTATATGTGTTTTGCATTTTTATAGTTTAATTTGCATGCAAAATATTTTATAATTAATTTAATTAATACTTGTGGTAATTTTTTTAACACAGTAAGTAGTGTCATTGTTTACTAAATATGATGTTTCTTTTTGAAAACACCACAAATCTATAACACTGTAAAAATATATATTTCTTTTAGGATTGTGTGAGTACAAAATACAAGCCAAGTATATAAAGCTCTTGTTCATTTGAAAGAATTTTTTTCATCCTCTAAGGGAGGCACATCAGACTGATGGCTTGGTTGTTTTGTCTCCCCATATTTTAAGCATGTGTAGTAAGAAATTTTAGCCAGAAGCAACACATTTGGTGGACTTTTTTTTTAAATATAGAGGTGAATGTTTTATTTTGTTATAATGGTCAATAATGTTTTCTTAAAGTAAAGGTGAATTTTAAATTTTGTAAACAACCATAAATGGAACTAAAGAATATCCAGACTAATGTATGTTGTGAGAATGTGACCTTTACTCTTAATCCCACCCATGCTTCAGATCTTTACTTTGAAGTACAGAGCAATATGTGTATGAACATTTCTTTATTGAAGCCTAATGATATTATAGAATTTTCAGCAGCATTTTTATTGTGCAGACGTTCAAGATTTATCTGTTTCTATAGGAATTGAATGTATTTAAAAATTTATATTCATAATGCTATATATTTTTGTAATTTATTATTCCTTTGCAAAAATTGCTGTCAGTCATCTTTTTAGCTGATTAACAATTTTTTTTAACAACAGGTTAAATTCATTTAATATGTGGAAAGGATTCAGTTATACTTGCACATGTTTTGAATATTTTTTCTAATGTCCACACNGTTAAATTCATTTAATATGTGGAAAGGATTCAGTTATACTTGCACATGTTTTGAATATTTTTTCTAATGTCCACACTTAGTTTGCTACCTTTTTCTTGAATGTAATTATGTGTTGGTTTTCTTATATTCTTAATAGTTAGAAATAATTAACCTTGGCCCTCCCATATCACTGTTTATTGGCAATAAATCAATATGTATCAAGTTTTAAGGATACTCTGAGTGCCTCAAACATTTTTGGTCAGAATGCAGAACAGTTGGTGTGCATTGAAAGAGGCTAGTAACCAGAAAGTCATATTTTCAGCTGTACATCATTATTTTACATAGTGATGGCTGTAATGTTTACAGTTACAGTCAGAATATTTCAAATTTGCTTGCATATTATGGGGAAACTAAAGTAACAACAACAGATCTACAAACAACCGTTTGCAGAAAACTTTATAGGCATGCTCAAATATTTCAATACAAACCTGCTTGTCTTTGTTTGTTTATCTCAGTTGATTGGGAAAATAAACTGTGAAAATATACATTAAATGTGAAGTTATATAACTCTATAGAGGTTTATGAATATTTTCTTCAGTCTTAAAACATGGTAGTTATATCTGTAAGAATATTTGAGGAACAATGTGTACAAGAAGTATTTAATATTTATGAGGACTTGTATAAATGAAAGGACAATATAAAATTCCCTTTTCATTAATTATTTGTGCTTGCTAATTGTAAATGGGTTTGTGCCAGTCAAAAACTAAATTCTTAATACAGAAATAAATTTAGTTTTTTTGTGGCATATATCTTATGTTTGTATCAAATTGAGCTTTAGTTTTCCATGCAAATTTTCCACATACAATTTAACATAATGGCTACGAACTAAATGTCCTGCTGTCAAGAGTAATATAATTTTGTGGTACCATCATTTTTTTAAGAGCCGATATTAACTTCCTGTGTTTTATGTATTGCTTTTGCTTCTTACCCATAATACCAAACACCGAACATAAAATTGCTGATTTCAAGCCTAACAACTTATGCTTAAAACCAGTATCACTTTTGTACTGAGACAATTTTAAAGAAAGTTCAACATGTCAGTAGTGTTCTTAAATATGGAGGGAAAGGGGGGAGTACTACTAGTGTTTATTTTGATGTTATATTATTTTGACTATTACAGTAAGACTGCGATAATCCGGCACTCAATAGTCGAGCAGACCNGTTAAATTCATTTAATATGTGGAAAGGATTCAGTTATACTTGCACATGTTTTGAATATTTTTTCTAATGTCCACATTTAGTTTGCTACCTTTTTCTTGAATGTAATTATGTGTTGGTTTTCTTATATTCTTAATAGTTAGAAATAATTAACCTTGGCCCTCCCATATCACTGTTTATTGGCAATAAATCAATATGTATCAAGTTATAAGGATACTCTGAGTGCCTCAAACATTTTTGGTCAGAATGCAGAACAGTTGGTGTGCATTGAAAGAGGCTAGTAACCAGAAAGTCATATTTTCAGCTGTACATCATTATTTTACATAGTGATGGCTGTAATGTTTACAGTTACAGTCAGAATATTTCAAATTTGCTTGCATATTATGGGGAAACTAAAGTAACAACAACAGATCTACAAACAACCGTTTGCAGAAAACTTTATAGGCATGCTCAAATATTTCAATACAAACCTGCTTGTCTTTGTTTGTTTATCTCAGTTGATTGGGAAAATAAACTGTGAAAATATACATTAAATGTGAAGTTATATAACTCTATAGAGGTTTATGAATATTTTCTTCAGTCTTAAAACATGGTAGTTATATCTGTAAGAATATTTGAGGAACAATGTGTACAAGAAGTATTTAATATTTATGAGGACTTGTATAAATGAAAGGACAATATAAAATTCCCTTTTCATTAATTATTTGTGCTTGCTAATTGTAAATGGGTTTGTGCCAGTCAAAAACTAAATTCTTAATACAGAAATAAATTAATTTTTTTTGTGGCATATATCTTATGTTTGTATCAAATTGAGCTTTAGTTTTCCATGCAAATTTTCCACATACATATTAACATAATGGCTACGAACTAAATGTCCTGCTGTCAAGAGTAATATAATTTTGTGGTACCATCATTTTTTTAAGAGCCGATATTAACTTCCTGTGTTTTATGTATTGCTTTTGCTTCTTACCCATAATACCAAACACCGAACATAAAATTGCTGATTTCAAGCCTAACAACTTATGCTTAAAACCAGTATCACTTTTGTACTGAGACAATTTTCAAGAAAGTTCAACATGTCAGTAGTGTTCTTAAATATGGAGGGAAAGGGGGGAGTACTACTAGAGTTTATTTTGATGTTATATTATTTTGACTATTACAGTAAGACTGCGATAATCCGGCACTCAATAGTCGAGCAGACCNGTTTATTTTGATGTTATATTATTTTGACTATTACAGTAAGACTGCGATAATCCGGCACTCAATAGTCGAGCAGACCCGATAGTTCGGCACCCATCAGAACACTGTTGGCATTGGCAGAACAGTCTGACGCGTTCTGGAGATATCGGAACCGTTCTGCATCTTGTCAGTCACAATTTATTTCTGCGGGATCAGCCATCTTGGCTTCGTGCTAGTAACACTACGAATCTTCGTTTACGTATACCTTCAGTTACAGTATGTATGTATTGTTACGATTGGTGCTAATGGGTGTAGCTCAATAATGAGTCATGATTAGGTAGAGCACAATAGTATTAGATGAGGTTCATTGAACATAATGATTATTTACGGGACTATTGATCGGGGGAGCTTTAAATGGTATACCAATATGCTAATTAATTGTATTACGTTATTACCTCACGCCATTATTATTACAATCTTATTGGAAAGTCCCCACCTTGTTCATGTTGCCTAAGGCTAATTCTAGGAGGCGGTCAACGATGGGATGGCCGGACACACCCATCTTCAGTGGTCTTCTCTCTTGTCGGGTCGACGACAAAAGGTGCCGCTCCCGGTGTTAACGCTGGCCTATATCGGTTGCGTTGTTTAATATTTTCGGCCCCGTTTACTGGCCGGTGGAGGGGTTTTCTGCAACTGTCTTTCGCAAGGTGGTGTTGCAATCATGCTCGTGTCCTGGTTCCATGTTTGAAGGTGTGATCAGGCAGGTCATTCAGCTAAGGTCTGATCACTTCATAACAATTTGCGTCAAAGCTGTGCGGTTTCTTTTACAGTTATTTACTAAATCAATTGTACTGTATCAAAGTTAAGCTATTTGTATGACTGTCAAATAGACTACAGCACAGTGAAAATTTCGTACGTACAGTGNGTACTGTATCAAAGTTAAGCTATTTGTATGACTGTCAAATAGACTACAGCACAGTGAAAATTTCGTACGTACAGTTAATATGTTTTGTAAACCTTTTGCAGTAATGTAAAAAAAATACCAAACAGCTCTTTTTGTAAACTTTAATGGAATTAGTCCAGCAACACATCCATTCAAACGAGCTGCTCTAGCTTGTTTTGCAANGTACTGTATCAAAGTTAAGCTATTTGTATGACTGTCAAATAGACTACAGCACAGTGAAAATTTCGTACGTACAGTGAATATGTTTTGTAAACCTTTTGCAGTAATGTAAAAAAAATACCAAACCGCTCTTTTTGTAAACTTTAATGGAATTAGTCCAGCAACACATCCATTCAAACGAGCTGCTCTAGCTTGTTTTGCAANGCTCTTTTTGTAAACTTTAATGGAATTAGTCCAGCAACACATCCATTCAAACGAGCTGCTCTAGCTTGTTTTGCAATCAGGTGAGATACTTAGCAAGCCTTGTTTAGTTAATATTCCTTTCAGCTCATTGTGTATCCTGCATCATGTAAGCATTAACACTGCCATAGACCTAATGACAAGTATTCAAGTGTCAAAGCATGGTGTAAAGTTGTTAAGAACATAAGTATGTTACTATTTCTCTAATTTTTACTGAAATGCATAAAACAAAAAAAAAAATTAAAATTTTTCAATGTTACACTTTTAATAACAATAAGTCATGAAATTGCTTTTAATATTTGCCACTACTACTGTAATACTACTACTGACAGTTTTTCCATTGAAATGTGTGCAGTTACAGATAGTTTTTTTTGTAAAAGGCTGATTTAAAAAATTTTATAATAAATGCTAACAAGGTTATTGGTAGTGTGCCATTGCTGCTTCAGTTCAAGGTCCCATCTTTATGATATGATAGACCTATAAACTTATATACAGTAGAACTCCGAGTTTACAAAGTGTCACGATTCCTGAAAATGATTTTGGAATATTGGGACCGACTGAATTTGATCACCTGTAACTCAAGAATTATGGTAAAAGTATTGATTTTTTTGCAGGAAGTATACTTTTTATTGTCTCTGGTGCAAAAATGTGTTTTTTCTCATGAAATATTTATTTTATATAATAGGCAGACGTTTTCTAAATCAAATGATATTCAACAAAGGAATATACAACTCTCCTTGTTAGCAAAACAATTTTAACATCAAGTGCTGCTTAACTTTCAGCGACTGTAAAGTCCATTTTCTATTGCTTCACGTGGAAATATCCACAGTTTATTTGAATTATATAAATTTATTTCAATATTCAGATGTCTTTTGAATAAAATAACACTCCAGCAGTTTATGAACAACCATTAGTGGACACCAAAAATAAAGTTTAAACAGAGTGCTGCATAAATTTATGTGTTTCATGAAGTCCATTTTGTATTTGCTTTTCACTGGAAAATCAGGGGTATTATTACAAATATGTAAATTAATTTTTATGTTTTAATGTCTTTAGAATAAAATTATATCCCAAAAATTTATAAATATCCACTTGTGGACTTCAAAAATTAAGTTTGAACAGAGTGCAACATGTTTTGAAAGTGGAAATTCAATTTTCTTTGGCTTCTTCCAAGATAATCAGCGGTTAAAAAAAATAAACAAATTTATTTCAATATTCAGACATCTTTACGATGTCCTAGAATATGTATCCTGCGGTTGATGCCAAAAAAGAAGTTTAAACACAGTGCCTCTTAACTTTCAGCAAGTGCAAATTCCATTTTCATTGGCTTCGCATGGGAAAATCAACAATTTTATTGAAATTATGTACATTTCTTTCAATCTTCAGACATCTTTAGAACAAAATAAAATCCCAAAAATGTATGAATAACCACTTAAGGGNTGTACATTTCTTTCAATCTTCAGACATCTTTAGAACAAAATAAAATCCCAAAAATGTATGAATAACCACTTAAGGACTCCAAAAATAAAGTTTTAACGGAATGCAGCATGATTTGCAAGCGCAAATTCAGTTTTTGTTGACTTTTTGCAAGANCTCCAAAAATAAAGTTTTAACGGAATGCAGCATGATTTGCAAGCGCAAATTCAGTTTTTGTTGACTTTTTGCAAGATAATAAGCAATTTTAATAAAAATATGCAAAGTTATTTTAATATTCAGACAACTTTAGAATCAAATGATAACCTATATGGATACTTACAACCTTCCATTGACGCCCAAGAAATAAGTTTAAACACAGAACCGTGTAACTTTAAGCCATAAATCATCCCCACAGCACTGGAAAATTCTGCTTGGCTTTGCACGGCATCTGCTTGAAATTTTACTTATCTTGACAAATCTGCATTTAAGATTTTCACATACGAACATGCTGAAGGTGAGGGAAGGGAGTTTACAAGCGGTCTGTGTAGTGGAATGCGGGGAGAGAAGGATGTAACGAACTGCACACAGCACATGAGGTTCAATGCAGCTCTCAATGCTTTTGATACTGCCTACCTCTTCAGGACAGAGGCAAGGCTCTGTAACGGACCCTCACGTTCACTAGCTACAGATGACTGCATGATCAACAGCAAGAATGTGATACACGCACTGTGGAATGCCTGCCTNGGCCCTCACGTTCACTAGCTACAGATGACTGCATGATCAACAGCAAGAATGTGATACACGCACTGTGGAATGCCTGCCTTCCATGTGCGTGGAACTATTTTACGATGACGCCTGGCATCTCAACGGAGCATCTCCGGACATCCGTTCTCTGGCAAAAGTTGTTCCTTGGTACATTATGTATCACCCATAGAAGTTTGTCGCAATGATCCTGTAACATTCTGTATATACTGCTACAAATATTTTATTACTGTCTTGAGTCTGGATGTACACATAGGTTTACTTGAGATTCCATGAAGCTTATTTCTTACACAACCTCGGTAAATTTTCTTATTCCAGCATCTTTCACTTTGCTTGAGACCATAAACTGCCTTTTTTTAATAACCATAACTTGTTTTCTTCACCTGGTTTCACTAATTCTTTGTCAGGCTTGACAAGAAAGTCTAAGCCAAGTTTCCGTGTAGGCAGGTAGATGAAACATCTATAGGATCTATTTTCAATGTTTTTTCTCTCACTCCACATGACAACAGGTATCTGATGGATAACCTAACTACAGGTGGTAATCTATTTCAGCTGTTTGAAAGCAACCTCATATGGTAAGTCTTGCCTTTGTACTTCAATTTTTCCATTTTCTGTTTCTCTGGTTTTAAAAACTCACTTTGCACTTAGCACTTACTCCTTCATGAACCAAGAGTTCATAAGCATTATTGTGAATCAATAATTAATTGATGTTCATCTTCCATGGTTTTTAAACCACGCACTGGTCTGTGGACTACCCAATGCTTTCTCAGAATTTTTTAGTCATTGGCTATTCACAGGGAACCATATCTTCCACATTGGAAAAAAATTTCAATATTGTTGCTTTTTTGGCTTGGGTGCTCGGGATAACCTTAGTTCATCAATGTTCTCTTTGGACAGCTTTGGTTTGTCAGCATCCATTTGGGGCGACTTGTGCATGGTTAGAAACCACAAAAATCATCTNAAATTTCAATATTTTTGCTTTTTTGGCTTGGGTGCTCGGGATAACCTTAGTTCATCAATGTTCTCTTTGGACAGCTTTGGTTTGTCAGCANCTACCCAATGCTTTCTCAGAATTTTTTAGTCATTGGCTATTCACAGGGAACCATATCTTCCACATTGGAAAAAAATTTCAATATTGTTGCTTTTTTGGCTTGGGTGCTCGGGATAACCTTAGTTCATCAATGTTCTCTTTGGACAGCTTTGGTTTGTCAGCATCCATTTGGGGCGACTTGTGCATGGTTAGAAACCACAAAAATCATCTCCCCTCTTATCTGCACTAATAATTGCAGATAAGGTTCACTCATGAACCAGTTCTTTTACCTTGTTTTCTGCCACTTCCTTAAAAAATACTAAATCACTGCTGTTTCTACTTTTATTTGTTTGGAATCAATTCACACATTACTCTTCTGTTTTTTCTTTTTCTCCAACCCCTTAAAAACTATTTTTCTCTCTTTCGGATTTTGGTTGTAATTCTTTTTTATTTCTTTAGAAACATCCACCATTACCTAGTGCCCAAAAACCAACAGCTGAAATAAATCATGTTTAGTACTATACCACAGTTGAGATGAATTTTTGTTATCAATTGCTGTTGATGGTGAACAGATGATTAGGTATGTTGCTATTGAAACAGTTTATACTCAAAAAATGTTGAGGAGACTATCATCTAGTAGTGTGGTACATGTTTTTTCAATAATGGTGTGGTTGATTGATCATCTCTGCTAAACCATTCTCAGTTGGGTGTTATTGTTAGATGACTGACTCTACTTTTGTGTGGATTCTTGTTTGGAATTTATAAATATGGTCATATATGTCAGCATGCATAGTCTCCTAAATTTATCAAACACTTCAGGCACGTAATTTTTTTCTTTTAAGGAAATAAACTTAACAATACCTTGAAGAATCAATGATGAATATATGGAAATATTTATCAAAATTCATTGAAGTGTGATTCGTATGGGCCAGTACAAATTAATGCACTATTAATTCCAGTTGAAACATTCATTTTCATATTCATTCCTCTCCTGTTCAAATGTTCAACGTCTTAATGCCATATAGAACTGTCAGTAGCAGAGAAATATTTCTCTGGAGGCATGTGCAACTTACCAATCACCTTTTTTCTGCAGACATTGTAATGAGTTTTTCACCATCTAGGCCATGAAGTTGTCCAGTGAATTAGTTAAATGCAAATTTATTTCCTTTTTCACCGTTTTACTTTCAGAGAGTAAGTTAAGTGGTACTTCAGGAATGTAAACATTCACTACTTTCACTGCTGTGCTCTTTTTTTTTTAGTTGTACACATCAGTGTCTACACTCCCTACAGTATAACTTTTTAAAAATATTAATTGTTAGCTGTTTGTTATTTCAGTGACACTAGGCACTGTTGTAGTTATGTTATGGTTGTGTAAATGATGCCGAGGTTGGCGACATTGGTCAGACAAGTGAGCACACTAAGCAGAGTCAGGAAATGTAAATAATTAGGAGTAGAAAAATAAATATAAACTTTGTAAATCTTTACTTATCAAAACATCTTTACTAAAATGGGGAGAAACAAAACATGATGCAGTTGTGTGATGAGAACCTAAGCTTCAAGCTTGATCAGCAATGAGTTGGATAATTAAATTGCATAAAGTATATGGTTTCAATTGAGCAATTGCTGACAGTAATGAATTAAGTGCCTTAGACCTCACGGGTAATGTCAGTGAAAATTGAAGAAAGTTCAAGCAAAATTTTGAAATTTATATGTTGGTGTCTGGAAAATCGGAGATGTTGTCTAACGTTAAGGCTGCAGTACTGCTTAAACTCGTTGGAGAAGATGCCATAAAGCTGTTTAACATGTTTAACTTATCTGATGGAGAATACAAGGACTTTGACAAAGTACTAGCTGTGTTTGGAGCATATGCTGGTGCACTGAAAAATTTGCCATATGAGTGATTCTTACTGTATTCATGAAAGCCAAAAGAGAACAAGCATTTTCAACTATTCATAACATCTCGAGAAATTGGTGTGCAGCTGTGAGTTTGGTACCTAATTGCCTTTTTATGGATGTACACGACATAACTTTAAGGAGGAAATATTATGGAACAAGGGCTGATCATAGAAAAAGCATGCAAGCTAGCTAAGCTAGCTAAACTAGCTGAAATCAGCAATCAACCNTGGAACAAGGGCTGATCATAGAAAAAGCATGCAAGCTAGCTAAGCTAGCTAAACTAGCTGAAATCAGCAATCAACAGTTTCAGTGCTTTCAGTCGAATGACACAAACATCAATGTTGAATTTGGGTGCCACTGTAATTGTAAACACAGTACATCACCAAACACAGTAAAATATATTGGAGAAAAAAGAAACATGACATCTTGAGAAAGCCGGGCAATCAATTCAACAGGTTACCTAAGTGCCATCAGTGTAACTTCATGCACAGCAAGAACCNTGGAACAAGGGCTGATCATAGAAAAAGCATGCAAGCTAGCTAAGCTAGCTAAACTAGCTGAAATCAGCAATCAACCGTTTCAGTGCTTTCAGTCGAATGACACAAACATCAATGTTGAATTTGGGTGCCACTGTAATTGTAAACACAGTACATCACCAAACACAGTAAAATATATTGGAGAAAAAAGAAACATGAAATCTTGAGAAAGCCGGGCAATCAATTCAACAGGTTACCTAAGTGCCATCAGTGTAACTTCATGCACAGCAAGAACCNATCTTGAGAAAGCCGGGCAATCAATTCAACAGGTTACCTAAGTGCCATCAGTGTAACTTCATGCACAGCAAGAACCAATCACCACATATGAAAAAAATTGTTTCTAGTGTGGGAAACCAAATAATTATGCCAGTATGTGCAAAATGATTAGTTGAGTTGCGTTGCGTTGAGTTGAGTTGAGTTGAGTNCCAAATAATTATGCCAGTATGTGCAAAATGATTAGTTGAGTTGCGTTGCGTTGAGTTGAGTTGAGTTGAGTTGAGAGATTTGGGCAGCTCTTAACAACTGTGTCTTGAGAGCCAATGAGGGTGAANGTTGAGTTGAGTTGAGTTGAGAGATTTGGGCAGCTCTTAACAACTGTGTCTTGAGAGCCAATGAGGGTGAAATGAGGTGTGAATGGAGCAGTGCCTGGATGCAAGGGCAGGAGAAACAGGAGATCCCTAAGGAAACGCGCTGACCAGCGGCATCGGTCAGCACGATGCCTACTTGCAACGATCCATGAGTAAGCAAAATGAGTAGTGATGTTAAATATTGAAATTAAAAGGGAATACTACAAATATCTACAATTTAAAAAATCACTAAAAAACTCTCCAGTAAAAAATGTTTCTCTGTTCCGATCTTAAGGAGGGATTTTGACAAATCAAACTAGAAAATGTGTCAACTAACCTGTGTAAGTTCTCCACACCTTGGGGATGTATGAATTTTTTTTGTTTACCATTTCGAATATCCTTTTGCATCTGGTTTAGGGCACTGCTAGTGTATGCTATTGGACAATCGTTCCATGCTTCCCCTTTTGAGAGTACCACTCCCAGCACATCTTGGCTGGCATCTGTGGTCAAAATAAACAGGGTGCTAAAATATGGGTACTGAAGTACTGGCGCACTAACTAATGTTTCCTTTAGGACATTGAACACACCCATCTACTTATCTCCCCATGCTAACACTGTCCTTTCTTTTAAGAGTTCATGCAGTGATTGGCCATTGGCTAAGCTGGGAAATTAATCTCTAATACCCAGCTAAACCGAGGAAAGATTTGAGTTGACTTTTGTCTTAGGTTGGGGGAAGTTTTGCACCACCACCGCCTCTGCCTCTGCCTCAGCCTCCTCTTCCTCTTCAACAGCTGGGTCTATCTTTACTCAGTCACATGTTACCACATGTCCCAGATAGGAGACCTCCTTGGGGGAAGAACTCACATTTGTCTGGTTGTAATTTAAAAGAGTGCTCCCAGAGCCTATCAAACACCTCACGAATTCAGCTGTTGTGTTCCGCTAGACTTCGCCGGTACATCCCAGTTTTGTCCAAGTACACCATACATTTGATACCCTTGAGACCAGCCAACACCATGTTCATGAGATGTTGGAATGATGTCAGGGCACCTTTCAGTCCAAAAATCATCCAGTTGAATTTGTAATGGTTATGGGGCATGCTGAAGACTGTTTTGAACTAATCCTCGGGCTTCATTGGGACCTGTAAGTAGCCACTTGCCAAATAAAGTGTTGTGAGGTATTTGGACTGCCCGAGTTGATCTAATATTTTGGTTATGCTAAGAATTGGGAATGCATTGGCTATCNTGTTGTGAGGTATTTGGACTGCCCGAGTTGATCTAATATTTTGGTTATGCTAAGAATTGGGAATGCATTGGCTATCGTGTACTTATTCAAGCCGCAAAGGTAGACTATTAACTACCATCTTGGTTTACCAGGCGCATCATTTTTTTTTTTGTATCACAAGTATCGGCACATTCCACAGGCTCTGGCTGGGAATGGTTTTGCCATCACACAGCATTTCTAGTTCTTGCTTGCACACTTCCGTCTTGTGGTCCTCCAGAATGTGGTAGGGCCGGATGTTTACGGGATGTGCGTTTCCTACTGTGGGTACTGAATGCTCCTCAATGGGCAGAGAGTGAGCTTATCAATGGGCAGGTGGAACAATTCTCAATACTAGTCACAAATTCTTGTTATTGCCTTATTCTCCTCGGTAATTATGTGTTCTACGAAAAGGAGTGACCATAGCTAATTCTATCCTTTACCAGACCTATGTGTCCCTTCAGCACACACCACCCCATCAACCTTCTCCAGAATTACCTCGGGTACTGGCACCCTCACTGGTTGCTTGGTGGTGTTCAATATACAACATACACACTCACCCTCTTTTCACACAAGTTCATTGGCCATTGGCTAGGTATTTCCCTTAGCTAATTTCCTATTCATTACCAACCTCTCTCCATGACTGGTGGTATGTGCTTTGGTAATAAATTTTCATCTGGCAGGTATAGTGGCAGTCTCCCTTTTTTTTTCTGTACCGGTTTGTGAGAAGATTGACATTGTTTCGCCTAGAGTGGTTAGCGTTATTCTCTGATCTCTGTAATTTATTATTGCTTGTTGGAGACCCAAAAAATCATGTTCAAGAATACCGGCATATAGGCAATCTTTTATCACATGAAAGGTGTGCGTTNTTGTTGGAGACCCAAAAAATCATGTTCAAGAATACCGGCATATAGGCAATCTTTTATCACATGAAAGGTGTGCGTTACTCCTTTGCCTGTATGAAGTTGTATGTCTACTGACCTAAAAGGTTGAATTTTTCTTTGTGCTGCTCCATGTAATATGTATCTAACAGCCAATTTCATCTTGCTCACTGTCATGTAAGTTATTTTACCAGCATTTATTAAAATAATTTCTAACCCAGTGTGTAGTAGAAAGGGTCGAGTATACTCTGCTTTATTTTAATCTAGGGAAAGCCTGAAGAAAATTATATTCCAACGTCCCTTACCCTTATGCCACTGTTCTGTGTATCTTGATGCAACTTATGATTGATTGCAGATGGACAACCGGCTGCTTATTGCCTACCATTATGCGTTTCACGACTGTTCATTTTCAGACTCTTCTCTTTCCTCTACCCCTCCCTCCACTGTAATAACGGTTAGAGTACCATCTCTCCTGACAAAAATGCCTGATGTGTCCGGGTTTTCCACAATGATAGCACACAAAATTGGCGTTTACCTGTAGTCTCTCTGTAACCTCTGTTTTGAGAAAAAAAATTTTAGTTATGTGGCCTGACGTGCCAGAATATTTTTTATTCTACAAATTCCTCTCACTCAGCTTCTCCCTTTGTGACAGAATATTGCTCTCCTCCTCTAACGCAGCTTCATTTGCGTCACCTAAACTACGCACTCTCGAACCTTTACTGTGAACAGTAGTTTGCACCTTTACCATTATTTAGCCCTTGTATGAAACAGGCTCTGGTTAGGTACAGTTTCCTTCAAATCCATTACCATTTTGTATAACATGCTCCCCCTGTTACTGTTTCTTCCTTGGCTTGCTTGGCATTGAACATTTTGCAAACATAAAAGTCAAGCATCCTTTGCACTGAGTATTTTTCCTCCAAAACCTCCCTTACATCTTCCCATGAGTCAATGGTAAGTGCACACTAGTAATTNTTTGCACTGAGTATTTTTCCTCCAAAACCTCCCTTACATCTTCCCATGAGTCAATGGTAAGTGCACACTAGTAATTAGGATTTTGCATCCCCCTAATTTTAGCCTTGATGAACTTGTTCTCATTACTTTGTTTATTAGGGTTTTGACGTTTATNGGATTTTGCATCCCCCTAATTTTAGCCTTGATGAACTTGTTCTCATTACTTTGTTTATTAGGGTTTTGACGTTTATTTAATTTTGTAAATACTGTTGTCGCCTTTCTGTGCCCACTGTGATGAGGTTGGGAGAGTGCACTTTTGTTGGGTCGGCGTCCTGCTATTGTCTGTGCTGTGTCGCAAACAGTGAATAATTATTTCCAGCTGTGAGCGCTAGAGCGGGGGTGGAGTGGTATGAGGGAGTGTCTAGTCTGGAGTGTGTGAGAGTTGAGCCACGTTGGGACGAGAGAATGGTTGTCTCTTGCTGACCGGGCATGTACTGTTTGTGCCGTGGAGAAATGGGACAATGAAGCTTTGTGGTTGGGGTTTTGCCAGCTGACATCTGGTCAAGCTACGATAAATTAGTATCGGCATAATGTACATTTGCTCCAAATGATTTGTACATTGTTGATGGAGATCGTCAATGTGTCTGGTACAAGAACGTATGAATAAATGTTGTGTCGTATAGGGGATAAACTGGTGCGAGTTCGTTGGGGTTTGGTGAGCTTCATGCTAGTTTTGATACGAATTTGTCCAGACGAAGTTTACGATTTCCTGCTTGTGTGTGCATGTGTGGGAAGTGCATACACCAGCTGTGCAGTTTGTTACTGGGAGGGCCTCATCAGCTGTTCAACTGATTGTTCCCAAGAATTTGCTCCTGGTTTGAGGTATTTTCTGCGCAACTGCAATGTGTGGCAACGTAAACTACAACAGTTTTGTTTCAGTTACGTGTCCCACAAAACCATGAGGGTGGCACAGTATATCAACTTTTTCGTCCAGATAATTTGGCCTAGACTTTCCAATGAAGCACCTTTTTGCAATGTTGAATGGAGTAGTAGTTTTTTGATGCTAGTCATTCATAAAAATTATTATTTTTAATGATGAATTGAAGCCCAATGAATAAAAATAAAGGGAGCAATATTGCAGTGTCCAATAATTTTGCTGATTTTATTATATTAATCGTAGTACAAAGTTATGATATATTATATAGGACATATAATTCTTGGCCAAATCAATTTTAAGCGCATTGTGTGGATTTTAGTACAATAAAAAAGCTGCCAATTGCACTGGTGTTTAAAGGTTAATATTGTGGTAAATGCAGTATGTGCAAGTTTATTTACCACATTTTGAGCAAATCAATATAATGTGCCTTGTGTGGATGTTAGTACGTACAATATAAATATTACCCAAATAATCTGCTCTTAAAAGATTGCTACTTTGGTTGAAATGTAGTTCTATAGTGTGTCTGATCTATTGCTTTGCTGGAAATGTTCATAGTAAACAAGTGCTAATAGAGTATGGTGTATGTGTGTGGGGGTTAAATGGTTAAATGTATAAGCCATACTGTCCTGAGTAGACAGAATTGTATAGTTTTTACCTGTGTGGCAGAGATGGTCAAGTTTAGCACTAACATTTAAGTTTGGCATGCAGTCAATGTACCAGGTGTTATTGAAGTATATCTAAGGAATTTACATGATGTGTTGTGTTTTTCACTTCCTTTTCACTAACTCGTTGCTAGTAGCTCCAAAATAAAAAATAAAAAATTGTATCACTGCCTATACAGACAAGTATGTGACAGATCTGCACCACTGCTCTTCATAGCTTGGCTATTAAGAGTGCATTCATATTTTGGGTTTAGTGTCAATTATGCTTACTTCTTAGCTGTATAAGCTATTTAAATCAGAGTTTGTAACCAATCTCCAGGCCGTAGGGGTACCGATAGAAGGAAATAACATTGATACCTTAAGGCGTAAGTTTGTAGTGATTGAAATCGGGGCTGAAAAGTGTAGTCCCAGTTNTAAGGCGTAAGTTTGTAGTGATTGAAATCGGGGCTGAAAAGTGTAGTCCCAGTTTGATTGAATACATTGTAGTTGTCTTAAAAGCATCCCCCAGTTGATTAATTTTGAAGTGCTGTCCCTTTTGGAGTGTAGAAAAGTTGTTGAACATTTCAAACGGTGTCAAGTAATTAAATTTGATATGGAGCTACTGCAAGGGATCAGCCCCCACTGTTCGGGTGTCACATTGGATGTACTTTTAGAATGTTTGGCATGGGGGAATTTTGGCTGCAAATAAATAAAATCAAAACTGTGGAGGGCATTGTGTCCTAAAAGAATATTACAAGACCTAGTACAGAAGCATGTGTACAGATTTTAAAAGCAAGGGGGAGAATTTGAGTCAATATATTCAGGAACTTGTTGAATGTGTAGCCACATTGGCAGTTACTCTGAGCAAGGAAGAACTGATCACGCTGGTTATTGAGAATATGGCCCCCTTTGATAGGCAGCTTTGTGTCTTCATGCTCAAACCAAAATCCATCTATGAATTGAAGGCATGGGGTGTAGAATTGTATAATGTAGGATATTCCTCTTGCCAGTATTAGTGAGAGCAACAAGGTAAAAATAAAATTTGTGTTGTTGATTGACTAGATTCTGGGGTAGGCAGGAAACAGGAGATCACTTGCTTTAACTGCAGTAAGCCAGTACATTTGGCTGCATTTTGCACAGTGCCAGAAATGTTTCAATTGTGGCTGCATAGGACATATGGCACAAGATTGTTACCAGGGGTGTAAGAATGCTAATGAAAAGGATGAGCAGGAACAACTTGCCATGGTGAAGACCAAATCAGTAAAAAAATATGGGTGCCATTTGCTGTTGGAGAGCACAAAGTCGAAGCTGTGTTGGCCACTTGTGCATCCTCGTACTTTGTTAGCCAAGACATTGTTAATTGTTTCATTAAAGCAAAACCGAAATTGAAACGTTGTCTTTTGGTAGAGAAGGGGATGACCTTGCAGGTTGCCAACGGTAAAGGGTGTTGAGTCAAACTGTGCATCAACTTTAACTTTAAGATCTTGCAGTATTCATGGATGAGAAAATTTTGGGTGGTCCTGGACCTGATGCGTTATGTTGTTCTCTGATTAAATTTTTTTCAGGAGACCAAGGTGCTGTTGGATTTTGAATGCAATTTTTTGACTTATGGGTTTGCTCCGGGCCATCAGATAAAGTTGAATGGTAATGCACTTGTGAAGCAGTTAAAAGCNATTTTTTGACTTATGGGTTTGCTCCGGGCCATCAGATAAAGTTGAATGGTAATGCACTTGTGAAGCAGTTAAAAGAATGTGTAGGCATGGAGGCCCAAGGTGATGAATTATTAGACAAGCAAAATCCAGATGTTGGATGACCACCCTGTTAGATGTTCTTCATATCAATGTTTGCCACCAAAGCTCTTGATATTTCGTAAAATAATCGCAGATTTNATTTTTTGACTTATGGGTTTGCTCCGGGCCATCAGATAAAGTTGAATGGTAATGCACTTGTGAAGCAGTTAAAAGCATGTGTAGGCATGGAGACCCAAGGTGATGAATTATTAGACAAGCAAAATCCAGATGTTGGAATACCACCCTGTTAGATGTTCTTCATATCAATGTTTGCCACCAAAGCTCTTGATATTTCGTAAAATAATCGCAGATTTGAAAAAGCAGGGTATCATCAGACACAGCATGTTACCGTATGCATCGCTGGTGTTTCTGGTAAAAAATAAAGATCCAGGAAAGTTCAGGCTAGTATTGGACTATCTCCTTCTCAACAAAAAGATTCAAGTTCATTCTTTTCCGATGCCCAATATATAAATATTGTTTCAGTATCTGTCTCGAGCCTCATACTTCACTGTGTTTGATCTAAATTCAGCTTTTCATCATTGTCTGCTGGAGGAATAAAGTAAGCATTATTCTGGTTCTGACANACTGTGTTTGATCTAAATTCAGCTTTTCATCATTGTCTGCTGGAGGAATAAAGTAAGCATTATTCTGGTTCTGACACATCCTGGGGACATTTTGAATGGGAGTGAGTGCCGTTTGGAGTTAACTTTGGTGACCAGTGCCTTTCGTGAATCCTCAATAAGTTGTTAGAGAAATTTCAGTTTAAATTTGTGGTGTCCTTCCTGGATGACATTAGTGTGTTCTCAAAAACTGTTAAAGAACACTTAGAATATTTCCAACAAGTGTTGATGAAACTGAGATCAGCAGGGTTCACAGTAAATCCAGAAAAAGTTTAATGAGCCAAGAAACAAATAAAGTTTTTTTGGCTACATTGCAAGTCAAAGAACATTGCTTATTGACCTGGCCAAGATTGCACCAATACCAAATTTTCCTGCTTCCAAAAATGTGAAGGAAGTGATGCAATTCCTTGGGATATTTGGGGTATTTCTCTAAATTCATTCCCAGTTAGACGGCTTTATGCACCTCTCTCAACCTAAAGAGAAAGGTGGGTAAGGTTTTGCTGGAGTGAGGAGAATGACATGAGCTTTCAGGCATTCAAACAAGAAATTTCGCTTTCTCCATTTTTGAGTTTCCCGCAGTTTGACGAGCACTTCGTCTTGCAGGTGAATGTGAGTAGTCTGGTATTTGGTGCTCTTTTGCTACAGGGTAGTGAGGGTCAACTCAAGCCGATTGCTTATGCTAGCAAGACGTTGTCTGCAGCAGAGTTTGTATTTTTCAAGTTGAGAAATTGCGGCTTATGTTTAGCAAGTCGAGTTCAATTTTATGACTGACAACCAGGCTCTCACGTGGCTTTTCTCACATCCTCATCAATTAGGAAAACTAGAGAGATGGGTTATGGGGCTTACCCAATTTAGATTTAGGATGATTCACGTGCACGGGAAGGCAAATTTCATCACAGATGCTTTATCAGGTATGTATGACCCCTCTGAATTTTTTGTGCCCTCTGATGTCCNGGGAAGGCAAATTTCATCACAGATGCTTTATCAGGTATGTATGACCCCTCTGAATTTTTTGTGCCCTCTGATGTCTGATGTCCCTGAAGATTCTAAGGTAGCATGCTACATTTGATCCCTGAATCCTTCGTAAAGCATAAAAATGTGGCNTCTGATGTCCCTGAAGATTCTAAGGTAGCATGCTACATTTGATCCCTGAATCCTTCGTAAAGCATAAAAATGTGGCAGGAAGGTGATGCTGACAGTAAAGACCTTACAAAGAAAGTGGTGGGGGACAAAGTACAGAATTTCAAAGTAATTATGGGAATATTTTACTTTGTGGGAAGAAAGGCAAAAGGGTCGTGTGGGTTCTAAAGTCTATAAGGTAGATGATTTTGAGATACTTCTATGACTCACCTGTGGGAGGGCACATGAAGAGGAAAAAAACTGAATTTAAGATCCGTAGAGAGTTTTTCTGGCCTAACATGCATGCAGAGATTAGCGAGTATATAGTATGAGTGATTGAGTGAGTGAAGAGATTTGGGCAGCTCTTAACATCGAGGTCTTGAGAGCAGATGAGGGAGAAGTGAGGTGAGTATGTAGCAGCGCTGGAATGAAGGGGCGAGGGAAACTGGAGATCCCCGAGAAAACCCGCTGACCAGTGGCATTGTCCGGCACAACTCCCACATGAGAAAATCTGGGGCGACCCTGCCGGTAATTAAACCTGGTTCTCCTAGGTGGGAGGCGAGTAGTCTTAACAAATTACACCATGACAGCCTCACAAGTATAGAGAGTCATGTCACGAATGCCAATGTGTGAAACAGCCTTTGAATTCCAGAGTTGGTATGTATTCGGTGGAGACACCAGTGCAACCTTGGCAACACATGTTTATCAATGTTTTCTGTGCCTTACCCCATTCCAGCAAGGGAAACAACTGCTTATTAGTTTTAGTTGATGAATTCTTAAGGTTTTCGATACTCATGGCCATGAGGGACATGAAGGCATTGAGTGTTTGTGAGATGCTGGAAAACGAGGTATTTAAGATCTTTGGAAGACTTGGGCTCTTTATTTCTGACAATGCGTCTTACTTTATGGGAAGGTAATTCAAGATCTTTGTTTCAGTTGGTTTATCAAACCAATACACAGCAGTCCATATTATCCCTGTATCAACCTGGCAAAGCACTTAAGTCCATGAAGGTTGCCGTAATCTTTTACCATCACAGCAAGCAGAGGAGGTGGGACCAAGAGATCATGTTATTAAATGTGGCATTTAATGCTGTCCCTCATGATGCCAAAGGAATATTGCCGGCATTGGTGTTGTTTGGTCGTGAATTTCCGCACCCATTGCTTAGTCTGTAGGGAGTTGATCTGTCAGATTTGCTTGACCGAAATGCAAAAGCCCATATGGAGGTCACAAGATGATCTTGGACAGATATAATAAGAATTAATTACCATGTAACATTAAGATTAGAGATCTTGTGGTTTGCAGAAGAGTAACTCAAAGTAAGAAAGTAGATAACTACTCTGCAAAGTTAGCCTTAGCTTTTGATGGACAATATAGGGTCTGGGTTTTCCTTACACCTGTCACCGTGAGTTCGGAAGACCCCATGAATGATATAGTGGTTAAGACAGCACATGTATCTGCTGTAAACCCTTATCTGACAAATTCCACGTGGGCAATGAGATGTAATGGTTCCAGAATCATTCATTTTGGATATTGGGGAGCTAGTGTGTAAATGTGTTTATCTTTTTGTCGTGACTGTTATTTGTTTCTTCTCAGGGTTTTGAGTTGTTGTTTTAGGATGGGCTTTAACTTTAGTTTTAAATGGGTTTTTTGTCTCTGTTTGTGATATATCCTCACGAGTTGATATCTGGGATGGTGTGAAGGGAAACTGATTCTTGCCTGTGCTTTTTGGTGTCACTGAGTTTTCAGTGTATAAGTCACATTTATTTGATTTTGTAAATACTGTTGTCAACTTTCTGTGCCTGCGGTGACAAGATTGGGATAGCATACTTTTATTGGGTTGGCATCCTGTTTTTTGTCTGTGTTGTCGCAAATGGTGGATAATTAGTTATGACCATGACTGATTGGATGGGGGTGGAGTTGAACATAGTAGGTGCTATGCTCTGGATTGGTATGAGAGAGTGGCTAGCCTGGAGTGTGCAAGAGTTGAGCCATGCCGGGGCGAGAGAATGGTTGTGTCCAGCTGACTGGGTGTGTACTGGTTTTGTCATGGAGAAACAGGGCAGTGAAACCTTGCAGTTGGGGTTTTGTCAGCTGATATCCGGTTGAGCTATGATAAATTACTATCAGCATAATATACATTTGCTTCAAATGGTTTCTACATCGTTGATAGAGATTGCCAATGTGTCTGGTACAAGAACTTATGAATAAATGTTGCATTGTTTAAGTGATAAACTGGTGCAAGTTTATTGGGGTTAGGGGAGTTTCGTGCTAGTCTTCGTACAAATTTATCCAGATGTTTACGATTTCCTGCTTGTGTTTATGTGTGTGGGAAATGCATACACCAGCTGTGCAGTTTGTTACTGCGAGAGCCTCATCAGCTGTTCAACTGATTGTTCCCAAGAATTTTCTTCTTGTTTGAAGTGTTTTCTGCTCGACTGCAACGTTTGGCAAGGTAATCTGCAACAGTTTTGTTTGAGTTGTGTGTCCAGCGAAACAATGAATGTGGCACAGTATATTAACTTTTTTGTCCAGATGATTTGGCCTAGACTATCCAGTAAAGCACCTTTTGTAATGTTGAATGGAGTAATTTTTTTTTATGCTAATCATTCTTAAAAATAATTATTAAAAATAATTAATTGAAGTTCAATGAATAAAAAAGAAGGGGAGCGGGATTGTACTGTATGATAATTTTGGTGATTTTATTGAATTAATCATAGTACAAAGTTATAATATATATTTCATAGCCAGACCAATTTGGGGTGCATTGTGTGTATTTTAATATATTATAAATAAAAAGCTCCCAATTGTCCTGGTGTTTATTAAAGGTTAATATTGTGGTGTATGCAGTATGTGCAAGTATATTTACTGCATTTTGGACGAATCAGTTTAATGCACATTGTGTGGATTTTAGTGCAATATAAAAATCTGCCGATTACCCTGGTCTTTAAAGGTTAATATTGTGGTAAATGTGGTGTGTACAAGTTTATTTATTGAGTTTTGGTCAAATCAAATAAATGCGCATTGTGATGATTCTATTATTCACTAATTTCCTTACACAGTTCCTGTACACATACCTTAAAGTTATGCAGTATGGTTTTGTCAGGACACAACAAAATTTCTAATGTGAGGAAATAGTACTCATATGTAACGTCTACAAGTTGAACAGCATTTCGTACAAATAAAAACTAACAAATTTTTCAGTGATCAGTACTCTTAATGTAAACAAACATTGGCTGCTGTCCCTCCTGGTCCACTGGGCTTGACTCAGAGCCTTTGGTCTGCCCTCCTGTTTTGTGGACTTTTTCAATTAGTCTTTTGTCCACTTTATTGATTTGTTGAATGTAAAATGTAATTATATTTTTAAAATTTCACCTTTTTAGAAATTGTTTTTGGGGAAGAAAGCAATTTTTGAGGTAAAAATATGATATTTGGACCATTACAACATAACAAAATGGTTACCATGCAGGGTCACTGACCTGCCCCATGCTCCAAAACCTCACCCCTTGCACCTGAAGGAACTAAATGTATATACTCATTTGCTTCAAATTTCATATATTGTGTGGGTAGTCTCTAAATAAAATATGTTTTATATTAGTTAAATATTTTCAGATGTGGAATGATTCGACCCAAAAATTGAAAGACCCACCATTTTCAACAAAATCATGTGCTCTGTTAACAAACCCCAACCTTCTTGCACTCTATTAAACTACTCAGATACAATATTTAAAGAGAATAGTTTCATTAGTTTCAAATATGTAATATCCACTCATGAGCATTTGAATTAGAGATACCTGCCTAGTAGCATGTAGTACCACCTGTTGCCCTGATGACTGCGAAGATGTGGCATGGCATGGACTCCACAATGAATGTAAATCGGTCAGAACATGATTCATGACATACACATATCTCTCGACAGCATTCCAAGTAGGTTCAATAGGAATTGAGATCAGATGACCTCAGGGGCTAGGCAAACACCCTCACATCTGTAGAGTATTCATCCAATCACTCAGTCACCATTCAGGAGTGGTGGGCAAGTGCATTGTCTTGCTGTAGGTTCAGGTCTCCTGCAGTGTGCTGTAGGTGCATAAATGTGTGCATATGATCTGCCAGCAGGTTCCTGTATCGTTTGCCAGTGAGAGACAATGACGTGTGTACCAGGGGACCCATTTAATCCCATGTAAACAGTTCCCATATAATGANGGAGACAATGACGTGTGTACCAGGGGACCCATTTAATCCCATGTAAACAGTTCCCATATAATGATACCACCACCACGAGCCTAAACTGTACCTTGCTAAAACAAGGGATCCATCACTTCATGTGCTTCACGATGCACTCGTACACTGCCATTGGCATGTACCATTGTGTACCTCGACTCATTCAGCCAGGTAACCNATGTGCTTCACGATGCACTCGTACACTGCCATTGGCATGTACCATTGTGTACCTCGACTCATTCAGCCAGGTAACCGTTTTCCATGCATTGAGGGATCCAATGGCAGTGTTCTGTTAATTGTTGAGCCTTGTGATGTGCGGTGAGCAGAGGTGTCAGAGTGGGACAGCTGCTTTTGTACCCCATGGCAAGGAGATGGTTCTAGATGGTATGGCTGCTCACATGTCATTCTGGGAACCTAGCCGGGACCCTGGTCATTGGTTATGCCCTTGGACGGTGAGGTGTTGCGCCACCACCCACACGGGGGATGGCACTTGAGTGGTCGGTCGGCGAACCCACAAGTGCCATGGAAAGTTAAGTAGTATCACAGGTGATCAGTTAGCTCCACAGGAGGTTCTCTTCTGTTACAGATAACTGGGTCAGACTTTTAGTGGCAGTGGTTGGTTCTAAGGTGGAGCACATCTGGAGGGTTTTCCATCACCCTGAGAAAGGTCACTGTAGTGAACGGCAACACTGCTCCAGCACTGACCTGGAGTCAGTAGAGGTGGGGGTCACAGTCCCAAGGATGATGCACCCAGGCTGCGAGTGTCTCAAGAGTGTTGGCAGGGTGTGGAGGATGGTGCAGGTAGCATCACACCACACTTATGGGTTTGGCTGTGGCCAGCTATCCTTTTAGCCTGAAACTATCTGCAGGGATCGGGCATATCTCAATTGCCCTGTCCATTAGGCGGCTGTTCCCATAAAAAGTGGTATAACAGTTGGTGCTTGGGTGACATAAAAAGGAAATTTATATGTTCATCCACTGTTACCAACTGAACTAGCCAATGTTGACCTGTCATTGATACATTGTAAGCCACAGAAGTTGTCCCTGATGGTGATTTTATCCTACTCCATGAACTCTTGGTATAGTCTTGTAGTCTTGACACAGTGGCCCATGGAAATTCCAGTGCCTACACAACTTCGGAGATGGAGTGCCTCGTACATCTGGCTTCAACAATCTGGCTACAGTAAAATGTGCTCAGATCTTGTTTCTTCCCTATTTTGTGCTTGACTGTTACTCAGATGATCTGTATAAGGTTTGATGACATGTCAGTCATGCGTGGGACCGCAGTGATGTAGTGGTAAGACTACTCGCCTCCCACTTCGGTGAACGGGAACTAGAACCTTGCTTCACCCTCATCAGTTCTCAAGACCTCGATCTTAAGAGCCACCTAAATCTCTCCACTCCACCCCAATCATGCATGGCTTGGCACTATTTCATTAAATGGGTTGACCACAATGCCATTTTGCCAACATGGTTTCCTTAATAGATAACATGAGTATACCAAATTTACTGTTATCTGGTGCAAGTATAAAGGTTTTTAGGCCTAACACACACACACACAAAGGTGATATAATGAAATGCTTTACATCCCACTACAAAACACACTGTACACATTTTGGGTATTTTTTTAACATTGGCCTACATTGTAAAATTACAAAAGACAGTTCTGTAATATTACTATCACATAATTGCAATTGTATCAGGTAAAAACAATAAGAAATTAGATTTTTTTGTTAGTACTACCCAAGATGGTAGGTGAAATACGTGTTAAACTTGTAAATTTAATTCTCTAATCAGTATTTCTATCTTTTCAGTATTCACAAATATTTACCTAACTGTTTTAGTCCAACGTTAAAGCACATAATTACTTTCCTACCATTGTTACCAACCCTACTGGACATACGCCACTCAGTGTGCCCGTTAAAATATATGCAGATAGGACAGTGACATTTTTCAAAGATTGATTTAAAAAGTGCTCACTTTACTGTAAATAATCTTTAGTAGCACATTTGGCTTCGTGTATCTAACATGTATTACCACATCTCTTTAGAAGTCAATTTTTCACCTTGTACTGGCTTAAAAAATCTCATGGTTTTGAAATATAGTCTCAATTGAATGCAGAGATATTAAAAAATACCCTGCTGACAGTTCTGCCACCTTATCAAAATCATATAAAGTATGTGTGCAAGGTGAACTACTAAGATTATGTGTGATGAAGGGAGAGGAGTGCAAAAAAAAACATGGTTCGAGTTGCATTTCATTTGAAACACCAACACATTATTATTTTAGCTTGAAGTTCAGTCATGCGAGCATGAAAAATAAAATATATTAATATTTATCATTTGTTTAAGAACTCCATCTGGTCCGGGTATCTCTCCATGGTTTGTAGTGCATCAGAAAGGACTACCAGAATAGCCAAAATTATATTCATTTTCACACATTCATGTATCAGCTGATTCAGGATTTTGTATAGGGGTGGTGGTAGTTTCATTTATAACATGTTGCCACACACTGGCTATCAAAAAGTTGAAACTTTGCATAAGACAGCCTATGCAAACTAATATTAAAACCAGGTAGGGTAGAGGGGGCAAATGGAACACTTTGTAATGAGGAACCAATAGTCTTAATGAGATCCCACCTAGCCATTATTGGCAATAGCAATGTGCAAAGTCTAGTAAACAACAAGGATACTTATCTAACTCATAGTGTAAGTACATGGCTATTTATGGTTGCTATTGTATATTAGCTCAAAAGGCAGCATGCTCTTATACTTCACTTTTAAGTGAAAGAATACCTATAAGTGCTATAGGGGCATGGTAAATTATATCTCAGAATTAGGTAAAGCACAATAGTACAAGATGGAATTTATTGAACATTAACATTATGTAACAACTATTTAGCCACTAATATAACTTGCTCTAATTGGGGAGATCTTTATGCAAGAGGACAGGATGTTAGCTAATTCTACTAAGGGATATTACCATGCCACTTTCCTATTGAATCCTAATTGGAGAGTCCCCACCTTTTCCATGTTGCAATAGACTGATTCAAGTGGCAGTTAGTGATGGCCAGACACACCCATTTCCAGATGTCCTCTTGGCTCGATGCTCTAATGGTAAAAGATGTTGCTCATAGCATTACACTGTCCTATATCAGGCACATTGTGTAAGTGTTCAGCTTTGTTAACATGCTGGTGGAGAGGTTTCAGCTTTGGCCTTTCAAAACATATTTGACAATCACTGATTGTGTCCTGGTGTCTTTTCAAATTGTTACCCAATATTGGCCACACAGATGTCCTACTGCGTGTTGCGAGATGCTCACATTTTGAATATAACCGGTGTGACATTGATAGTGCCAGTTACAAGCTGTATATTAGTGGTAATCTTGTCCATGGTGTGAATAGAAGTTATATACAAGTGCAATGTAATGTTTGCCCAAAGGTACAAGTCAAGTGGGGTGAGATCAAGGGATCAAGGTTGCCATGCAGTCCATCTGCATCTGCTGACAATTCACTGGTTTGGAGTACCATATCTAGGTGTTGAGGAACCACAGTGTTAACAACTTTTATAAAAAGTGGAGGTATGTGGTACCACTCAAACAAACAAACAAAGAAGAAATTCAGTCCAATTGCTCTCAACTCCTCCAGCTTAGACATTTACAGAAAATTTCTTTTAATGGCTTCCTGTTTTCTTACTATGTGGTTTTTTGGCAGCCCATGCATAATTTACATGGTTGTTAAACTCATCCGTCGTGAAAGTGGCATCATCTTTACAGAGGACCCATGCAAAGAAGTTGTCATATTCAACACACTGTTGCATCATTTAGTTACAATACTCCAGATGTTTCACAAAGTCAGTTGGAACTGCATGTACTATAAGCTGTATGGGTGGAGTAATTGCTCACGTATGACATTCCATAGTGTCATGTGCCCACCAATCATTTCTAATTCAGTGGTGTGCATGCTAGATCCTTGTTTCACCTCTTGCATGCTTCAGCACTGCCTCTTCAAACATGGGTGTATACCCTCCTCATCTTGGCCCCAGTATCAAGATTTGTCACCACGAGGGTGTCACATTCTCACAGTCTCTGTGTTACAGTCATAGATACATCATATATGTTGGATTTTGTCTGCTAAGATATCATGTCTGGTACAACTTGTTTGCTTCACTACCATATGTTTCCCTATACACGAGGATCATGTCTGTCAGCTCCTACCAAATGTAAACAAACATGTAAACAGTATACTATCATCACCAAGCATATTATGACTAATGTAAGCAGTGTTACTCAGCACACAGCAACATGTACAGTGTAGTTAATTGGACCACCAAAAAGTGTTGCCTACCAGTGCCTTTACATTGTTCTCACAGATTGTGTAGATGTGGGGTCTCATTAGCATGTTGTTTCCTCATTGCAAAATGTTTTATTTTATCTCTTTACCTTACCCTGGTTTTAATAACTATTTGTTTTGTTAAAGTACTCTTGGAATTGTTTTCGCCCATTTGCGTATACTAATGTTAACCAGATTTTGAAAATAAAAAAGGCCATTAGTCTTTGCATGGATTATCAATAAAGAAAACAGGCAATGTTTTTAAGCAGATTTTTACAATATTTATAATGTTTTATTTAAAAAAATTCCTTAAACCACAACACTGCTATCACTGTGCAAATTATTCATAAACTTATATAATTTCACATATAAATTTATAAAATTTCATAATTCGAAATTTTGCCTTAAAAAATCTTAATTTACATTCAACTATACCATAAGTCAGAGGCAGACAGAAAACTGTGTAAAATGATCAAAATGAATCCAGAAAATGTATTTTTGCCATGTGAAATTTGGTTTTGAATGTGTATAATGTATTTGCAACTTTGCTGCCACATATATTCCATTTTTCAATTTTCTTCACTGTGTTTGTGATTGCTTTCTGTTGAGAAGTTATTAAATGAAGCCATGAGTTGCGGATTGCTGAAGAGTTCTTTTAGCAACTTGGGACACTTTGCTTATGAAAAAGGAGTTGAGTCTGTTACTTATCAGTCTGTCTTATTTGCAGCAGCTGCTTGTAATGAAAGCAATCTTGTATTCACACTTCCTAATATTGCTTTATATTTATTATCCATAAACTCTTAAATTATATTACTCTAACTGCTTAAATTGGGAAATACTAACATATTATGTATAATTGTATTAACATCTGCTTGTAAAATGGCTGCATTTGTTTGTATAGCATCATATACAATATGGGCAGTACAACCTACCCCAAAAATTTTCATGTTTATTGCCTGTCTTTAATTTTAAAAACACATAGTTGGTGCTTTTTCACAGAAAACTTTGTTGATCAGTATATCTGACACCTGGGGTATCGGATGTATTTTGTGACAGGGGGGCTGAACTGAAGGATGAGGAAAAATTGGTCATTACAATTTACACACACTTCCATAGTACTTAATAAGTAGCTTCAGCAGCTATAATGACTTGACAATTGTTAAAAAAATGCACTGCTGAATAAATATTATAAATTTTTTTTTAATATGTTTGAATGCATACTGTATGATTTATCATTTNTGGCTGTGGCCAGCTATCCTTTTAGCCTGAAACTATCTGCAGGGATCGGGCATATCTCAATTGCCCTGTCCATTAGGCGGCTGTTCCCATAAAAAGTGGTATAACAGTTGGTGCTTGGGTGACATAAAAAGGAAATTTATATGTTCATCCACTGTTACCAACTGAACTAGCCAATGTTGACCTGTCATTGATACATTGTAAGCCACAGAAGTTGTCCCTGATGGTGATTTTATCCTACTCCATGAACTCTTGGTATAGTCTTGTAGTCTTGACACAGTGGCCCATGGAAATTCCAGTGCCTACACAACTTCTGAGATGGAGTGCCTCGTACATCTGGCTTCAACAATCTGGCTACAGTAAAATGTGCTCAGATCTTGTTTCTTCCCTATTTTGTGCTTGACTGTTACTCAGATGATCTGTATAAGGTTTGATGACATGTCAGTCATGCGTGGGACCGCAGTGATGTAGTGGTAAGACTACTCGCCTCCCACTTCGGTGAACGGGAACTAGAACCTTGCTTCACCCTCATCAGTTCTCAAGACCTCGATCTTAAGAGCCACCTAAATCTCTCCACTCCACCCCAATCATGCATGGCTTGGCACTATTTCATTAAATGGGTTGACCACAATGCCATTTTGCCAACATGGTTTCCTTAATAGATAACATGAGTATACCAAATTTACTGTTATCTGGTGCAAGTATAAAGGTTTTTAGGCCTAACACACACACACACAAAGGTGATATAATGAAATGCTTTACATCCCACTACAAAACACACTGTACACATTTTGGGTATTTTTTTAACATTGGCCTACATTGTAAAATTACAAAAGACAGTTCTGTAATATTACTATCACATAATTGCAATTGTATCAGGTAAANATTGGCCTACATTGTAAAATTACAAAAGACAGTTCTGTAATATTACTATCACATAATTGCAATTGTATCAGGTAAGAACAATAAGAAATTAGATTTTTTTGTTAGTACTACCCGAGATGGTAGGTGAAATACGTGTTAAACTTGTAAATTTAATTCTCTAATCAGTATTTCTATCTTTTCAATATTCACAAATATTTACCTAACTGTTTTAGTCCAACGTTAAAGCACATAATTACTTTCCTACCATTGTTACCAACCCTACTGGACATACGCCACTCAGTGTGCCCGTTAAAATATATGCAGATAGGACAGTGACATTTTTCAAAGATTGATTTAAAAAGTGCTCACTTTACTGTAAATAATCTTTAGTAGCACATTTGGCTTCGTGTATCTAACATGTATTACCACATCTCTTTAGAAGTCAATTTTTCACCTTGTACTGGCTTAAAAAATCTCATGGTTTTGAAATATAGTCTCAATTGAATGCAGAGATATTAAAAAATACCCTGCTGACAGTTCTGCCACCTTATCAAAATCATATAAAGTATGTGTGCAAGGTGAACTACTAAGATTATGTGTGATGAAGGGAGAGGAGTGCAAAAAAAAACATGGTTCGAGTTGCATTTCATTTGAAACACCAACAAATTATTATTTTAGCTTGAAATTCAGTCAATTTTCTTCACTGTGTTTGTGATTACTTTCTGTTGAGAAGTTATTAAATGAAGCCATGAGTTGCGGATTGCTGAAGAGTTCTTTTAGCAACTTGGGACACTTTGCTTATGAAAAAGGAGTTGAGTCTGTTACTTATCAGTCTGTCTTATTTGCAACAGCTGCTTGTAATGAAAGCAATCTTGTATTCACACTTCCTAATATTGCTTTATATTTATTATCCATAAACTCTTAAATTATATTACTCTAACTGCTTAAATTGGGAAATACTAACATATTATGTATAATTGTATTAACATCTGCTTGTAAAATGGCTGCATTTGTTTGTATAGCATCATATACAATATGGGCAGTACAACCTACCCCAAAAATTTTCATGTTTATTGCCTGTCTTTAATTTTAAAAACACATAGTTGGTGCTTTTTCACAGAAAACTTTGTTGATCAGTATATCTGACACCTGGAGTATCGGATGTATTTTGTGACAGGGGGGCTGAACTGAAGGATGAGGAAAAATTGGTCATTACAATTTACACACACTTCCATAGTACTTAATAAGCAGCTTCAGCAGCTATAATGACTTGACAATTGTTAAAAAATGCACTGCTGAATAAATATTATAAATTTTTTTTTAATATGTTTGAATGCATACTGTATGATTTATCATTTNAAAAAATGCACTGCTGAATAAATATTATAAATTTTTTTTTAATATGTTTGAATGCATACTGTATGATTTATCATTTATTTTCTGTTTTTATTTGGACTGTAGACTAATATTGTTACAAAGCAAAAAAGTTATTCAATTTGTGTTATAAAGTTTTTAAGAAATTTAATTGTTTCCGAAATATTTATGAATTGTGGAGACAAGCAAAGGTTTTCTTTTTTTCTTGCATTCTCGACCAATAATTCATCTAGGACTTCCTTAATTGGGTGGTACTTACCATGTTTCTTCTGTATGTACATGTAGGAGAAGCTGTTTGAATCTCTTCTGCAAAAATTTTAGACCCGAGGTAGGACTTCATGCACCTGAGAGCACTGATAGACTTTTCACAGGATGCAGATGTGGCATGGATTGATGAGAGCAGAATCACAAGACGTTCTATTTCAGCCAGCATCGTGCAGGATATTTCTGGCAGAATGTGCAATGCAATGCAGCAGTGAGTTTTCTTATATTTTTACAAGCAGACGAATGACTCTTTAAAGAATTATCAGTTGTGGTGCCAATATACCTGTGTCAGAGTCATCATTATATACGCTAAGGATGCTTTCCTACGTATCTGTAGACAAATCCTTCCCTGATGTTCTAAACAGGATTGTTTCCAGCTTTACAAATTGTTCCATACTTGACTGGTTGAAGTGGTGCAGTCCATGCTTCAGCAGTCTAGAACAGAAATGAATTTTTGATCCAGACGAGTCTTTTTGTCGATATGAGCTGGTTGTGCTTTGCTTCCCATTCCCTCAAATACCTTAGGCAGGTAGGAACTCTAAATCATGAGGTACTAAATATTTCTAAGTCCCATGTTTGGTGGGGTTTTTTTTTTCTTCCAAATGTTTAACTGTTTAACATCTGCCCCTCCTCCATTCTATTATATAAATCCCTGAGAGCCTGTGCTGCTTGCTTAACACAACTTGCAGTATGTCCTTTACTCTTTAGGGATTTTGCAAGTGGTTCAGCAGGTTCACACATGCCTAGAGCTATACGGATCGCCAAAAGTGTTTAGAGTTATGGAGTTGTCTCATTTTCATCTAGTAACCCCTTAGAGTAGATTTGCAAGTATTGTCTGCTAGAATCAAAATCAGAGTTACCATCACACTGGCATAATTTTGGAAAAATCTGCACAGAACTTCAGCATAAAAATGTTGGGCATAGAGCTATTAAGTTTTTTGCTGGGAGGCTCTCGCTTTGAGTGTAAGGTTTGACAGCCATACCAGTATATACATATTATTCATTTTGGAAGAGTTCAGAATGGTGTTATAAACTTCTCTTTAATGTTAAAGCATTTGAAATTATGGTGCAGCTCTTTGCAACCACCTGAAGCACAAGATCCAGAGGGGGGTTGGATCAGTGTATAAATAAAGACTTTAAGTTGCTCATTCAAAATGAGATTCTGCATGTCATTCAAATGGCCAGACATTACATGCATCCCATCGGAACAGTGTCCTCTTGGAAAATCTTTGCTTAAGTTAAGACAAATCATAATATCTGTTAGGATATTATGGAGGTTTTCCACCATCCCATCCAGCATATTGTGCAATCCCATGAACAATTCTTGTATTTTGAAGTGTCTCCTTGTTAACAATTTGAAAGAACATCTGTTGTGTCATCACCCATTACAGTGAAATATTAACTACTCTGTATGTCTCATACAAGATTATGCTGCATTTTCTGGGCAATAATATCTGTTATCTCGTTTTGAGTATTGCCACTCACCCAACTGTCTCTTTGTTTCAGCCAGTTTGCAAGTTCTAAACAGTCTTCAGCTCGTTCCTTCAAAAGCTACACAAGATTTCCTTTATTAGTTTTTGAGTCATGCAATGCATGGCCAGATCAAGAATATTAAGCTAAAAATAAATATAAGCATTATCACAGAAACATCACAGATATGCAAATGACACTCGCCCTATTTCTTAAATTCTGACGGGTTTTGTTTTTCAAAGAAACTTGTCTTCTTGATTTTTAGACAGCAGAGACTAGAAATATCGCTGCTACATCTTTTTCTTGTTGGCTGATGCATATCACATTATCAGTGATAGAGAGCATGCAAATTATAAATGCAGGTATGCCATGCACTCACTGCAAAATTTTTAATGTGTTGCCAAATGTTTCAATACTTTTTGGTCTATTATTAGCTTACCAGCCCAAGTTCCAGCCACCTCACTGTGCCAAGTACTACTATGGTCCAGAATTTGAATCACACTTCAGTTGTTAGTCATTGTCATTATCACAATGGAGTTATGGCTAAAAATATGAAGAAAGATAATAACGTGAAGCTTTCAGCTGTGTAGTGTAAACTTTCAGAAGTTTCCTGTTTTCAATTCCAATGAAGATATTTTTCAGGAGAGGAGGGCTCAGGCCCCCCTGAAGCTTGATTGTTGTGTGGCTAATGGTCTACCCTTACCCATACTTTCAATGCCCCAGACTGACAAACGTTTGGCTTACTGCAATTCATTGATAATTTCACATAATGCAAAAGAGCCATAATGTACACTTAACCGTAAGCTTCTTAACAAATAAAATATGCCTGAGAGATGATGTACAGGCCATTGATTGAAAAATAAGTTTGAATGTAATAAATGGAAGCACCTTTCAGCGATAAGGTATTTTTCCTTTTTCATTCAGTACTCTTTCATCATCACAGGTTAATTTTTTATTTTAAACTCCTTGCAGCCTCTACCAATTTGTTCTTCTTGTTTTGTATATGTTGTTTCTGTGTTACTAGGTTGCTCATAACTCAACATAAAGTATGGAATGAAAATACACTCTCTCTCTACAGAATACCATGTGTTACGAGTTGTGGTCAGGCCCTTAGCTGAGCAGTCTGCCTGATCACACCTTCACTTATTTATCCAGGACACGTGCCGTGATCGCTGAAATTAGTTATGAAATCGCAAACCACAGAAACCCCCTCCACCGGCCAGTAAACAGGGACAATGCAGCCAATATAGGACAGTGTGTCCAGCCGCCGACTTGTGCCATCTTAATCAGCCTCTGGAATCTTTAACAAGGNTCTTAATCAGCCTCTGGAATCTTTAACAAGGTGGGGACTCTCCAATTAGGCTTTACTCAAAATGTGGCTGGTTAAATCTTTATAAAATAATATCATTTAATATTTCAGTATATTAGTATAGCTCCCCCCGTTCATATTCAATCATGTTTATATTGAAATAATATTGTACAACGTTAATGTTAACTAAACCTCTTTATATAGTGGTGATTTAATAACTGTTATCAATAACTTGTTACGCCCCTATATCCCCGTTAAGGATAAATATCAACAAAACATCAAAATCATAACACATACCAGACTTGGCGAATATCTTTTTGTAATGCACCTACTACCCTAGCGAATATCCTTCATGAGCAACCAATTACAGGTTGTGCAAAACTTTTTTTGAGTTGTGTATGTTTGATTGATTGTCATGTACAATAGAGCACTCAACTTTGCAAAAGAAATAAAATATTTCAACTGTGTTTTCTTCTTTACCACAACTATTAAAACATCTTGTATTGCTTGTAAACAGGTGAGGCAATGTGTAACCTAACATCATCTTGTGGAAAATATTTGAATTTATTTCTGTTTTGTCAATATGAAAGAAAAAAATAGCAAAATGTGTCTGCATTTGATATTGCCCAGAGAGGAAGTAAAAAAAAAAAAAAAAAAAAAAAAAAACCATTACATTTTGCATCTTGTTGCAGATTTTTTAGGTTTACAGGACCAATCATTGAAGTATGCAGCAATCCTATTAAAAATGGGACATTTGGTCATCCTATCTTAAATAGTGTATCCTAAGTTGTTGTTGCATGGACTTTTCATAACAAAATAATCTCATATGTAGTATGAATTGCTTTGTGGTAGCCAAAATAAATTAAAAGATTCCAAAAAAATTAATTAAAACTTTATTTAATACTTGGCATGTGTGCTGTAATTATTTTATATTAGGTTAAAGTATTTTTCCAAGGTGTGTGTTTATTTTTTGCACATTGAAATATATTAATTTATGCTATTGATAGGTTTATTTGATTCAATAAGCTGTGCTAATTTTTATTTGCTGTGTTTGTACAGCTATAAATTAAAATATTTGATATTTAACAACTTAATATGTTACTTAAGAAATATAATCTTTGATAACATTAGCCCTAATGTAAACTAATAAAATAAGGGAAACATATTGCAAGGTACCTTAAGAGATAAATATAATTTATATCTAAAAATTAAGTACAAAACTTCCTGTAAAATTGTATTCTGCTTTATATTTAGTTTAACAAATTATCAAGTGTACTGGTTTTGAAAGGAATTGTAATTTATTAAAAGTAAGAATGTGTAACAGGTATCAGTGGTGATTTAAAACAGATGCAATAGTTATTAAGTTGCTTCTTGTGATAATAGGTACCAAAGTACTCTCTAGGCTTGTACTAGAGCAGGAAACAAAACTACAAGAAGCACATAATGCTTCTCTCAGTTGCTTTACTTTACCAGATTGAATTAACTTCTTCGGGTAAGGAAAATGTGGCAATAATAAAACTTCACACATGTTGTCTTTGTTTTTTCTCACTGCAAGTACAAGTTTGTAAGTACTGGAGAAGTTAATAACAATATTGGCCTAGTGTTGAAGCCAAGGAGCACCTTGTTCCTACTCAGATTATGTATGTAAAATATATAATAAATAAATTTGAAATGGTAAGAAATTTTAAATATTTATTACCATCTATTTATGTTAGTTTCTAATATTGTTTATGTGTTCAAATATTTTGAAGTGCATTGCATGTAAATATAACTATTTGTTAAAACTATAACGTACTTACAATTAAGTTGGAAAGTGCAGTGTTGAAGTTCATATTTAACTGAAGATACAAATAATGTACAAAACTAGATTTAGACTAGATTTTAAAATTTGGTCTATGTTTTATAATAGATATATATATATATGTAAAATTTTAAAGAATGATATATGACATTCTAACTAAACACTTCAGAAAAACAGAAAGCAATATATTCTAATCATAATATTTTAATATATATTATCATATACATATAGTCTTAAGTAAAGTTTAGCTGCAATTTAAATAATAAACTAGTTTTTAAGATTATGATTGTGACTCATGTATTGTGGCCTCCAGCCATTGAAATTTCATTCTGAAACTATAAATGAAAATGGTAAAAATATTCAGAACAAAAACTTAGCTTTTCTATTATGTATATATTATGTTACTGTAGACTGTAATAATATTATTTATATTTGGTTTCATAAGACCTTATGAGTTAGTGACTGAATAAGACCTCGTGAGTTAGTGACTGAATACTCTGCTTGATTGAAAGTATCCAAACACCCACACAAAACTGTCATATAAGTGTCTCTTAGATAAACTGCCCAATAACCTTTATTACAGCTCTAACCTGGTGGGGGAGACTGTCAACCAGATGTCGGAATTTCTTTGGAAATCTGGTTCACAGTTGCCATTCCAATTCATCCCATAGGTGTTCAATGGGACTGGGGTCGGGGCTCTGGGCTCGCCAGTCCATTTCCGGAACCCTATTGTCCACAAATCACTCACGAACAGGCCGTGCTTTACCGCAGGGAGCATTGTCATGATACAAAATTCAGTTATCTCTGTACTGGTCTTCTACCATAGACAACACACAGCAAGTCAGAATGCCCTTGTAGCTTTCTGCCTTTAATGTGCCACGTAGTATTATGAGAGGACCAAGTCCCTTGTGTGAAAAACACCCCCACGCTATCACCCCATCTCTACCAAATTTAATCATGGGGAATATACAGGCCTGCATGTAACATACAACTGGCATTTGTCACACCCAAACCCACCCATCAGACTGCCTTATGGTATAGCGTGTATTCATCACTCCAAATCATGCATCTCCAGTTGTCCACATTTCAGTGGCAACTTTCTTTACACCACCAAACACTGCCTTTCACGTTCACAGATGAAATGTGTAGATTATTAACAGGTGTCTGAGCTTTAAACTCCAGTCCTCATATTTCCTGGCACACAGTCATGGTGCTATCTGCACGATTAGCGGCATTATGGAATTCATGGGTGATGATATCTCGTGGTGACATGTGATGTTCCCATACTACTTTCTTCAATTGTACCATCTACCTCTTATAGCAGTAGTAGTGACATCTAGGCACACATTTTTGTTCACGGTGGTATGTCAGATACTTTTGATCAGGTAGCATAGTTCAGTGAAATAGACATCTTGTCTAGCTATAGTTGTTACCTGACAAGTATATATCTTGAATGCAAGGCTGTAGACTAAGATCTCATGGCATTGTTTGGTGAATTTCTATTACTGGTACATAATATTAGGTAAATTGTGATATGTATAATTTTTCACTATTTTATTTGCCATGGCTGTAATTTTATTGCAATTTCATTAAATAGTATACAAAATCAATTTCTGTGATTTTGAGTATTTTTCTTTTTTGTATCTGAGAGCGTTTGTATTTTTCTTACTTTCAGTATATAAATCCATTCCAGTGGTCGCCTCAGTGGTTTAGACTGTGACTGCCCACCAATGCGGTCCCTGGTTCAATCGCAAACCCTGGTGGGTGTGAAATTTTTGACCTGGAGTTCTCATGTGAGGAGTGTGGCAGACAATGCCATGGTGTGGAGGTTTTCTTGGGGTTCTCCCATTTCCTCCTCTGTCTTCATTTTGCCACTGCTCCTTTACAATATCATCCCTCGTCCCATTCATGTTTCTGGCCGACTGGTAGTGACAGGTATGTCCCTCGGGTAGCAGGGCTGTCCACAAAGTGGGGTCTATGATGGAAAAGGGGAGGGAGGGAGCGAGCAAAACACTGTTTTCAAAACATTTTATATTCTAAACAGAGAGACGAGTGAATAGGGTGGGATCATCTAGGAATAAATTGTATGTTGTGAAGAAAGTAGGAATTGGGACAAATTGGCTGTGCACAGGCGGAGGCATAAGTATTGTCTCATCATATTCTGTATGCTGATGACTTTTATTGCCCCATCCTCTTCTCACCTCATACCTTTCATAGCTTTGCTGATATGTTATACAGACCAGGTAGTAAGGCAGGTAAAATGGTCTGATAAAAATTATTTAAAGAAAAGCTAAGACAAATTTGGTTGTATAATTAAAAGTTCTTTCTAAATCTGTCTTATTTTGTATCCCACTGCCAACCTGGATTTAACTGCTGTAGTAGAAAAATTGTGCCAGAATNTTTGCTGATATGTTATACAGACCAGGTAGTAAGGCAGGTAAAATGGTCTGATAAAAATTATTTAAAGAAAAGCTAACACAAATTTGGTTGTATAATTAAAAGTTCTTTCTAAATCTGTCTTATTTTGTATCCCACTGCCAACCTGGATTTAACTGCTGTAGTAGAAAAATTGTGCCAGAATTTTTTTTTATTGCTTAATTTGAAAGGAAAATATTTATATGAATATGAATCTTTAAAGAAATTGCTACATCTGTTTTCTTTAAAGAATTGTTTCATTTATAAGCAAATTTTAGGACTTTGTATCACAATTTTTGCATCAAATTTCAAGGGAAAAAAAAGCTTATGTAATTTCATTTTAAAGCACCTGTTGCATGCATTATTCATAGTATAGAAATCTAACAGTTGGCAAGGAATGTCAAATTGCTTATTAATAATAAGAAATCTTGTAACAATTTGCAGAAAAACAAATTACATACATTTTAATACACATACAATTTTTTTGGTGAGGGAGGGGTGGTTTATTGATATGTAAGTGCAAAACACAGAACACTCTTGTTTTAGATCAGTGTCATAATCGAAGCAAAACAATTGACTATAATTTTTTTCAGATAACTGAACACTGGAATCCAGATTTTGTACAGCTAAATGTTCTCTTTGTGCAACCTTAAAGGAATTTGCTTGAAATAATGTGAAATTATGGGATTGCATGTATTTTATTTGAGAAAATTAGGATCTAGTTCATTCAGGATGACTTTCCAGCTTCAGTCTATCATTCAAAATTGGTTTCCCATCCCTTTATGAACCTATTGATATGTTTGAAAAAAAAAAATGGTATTGAGGAAAGGAAGCCAGAATCAAAACTAAAACTCTGTGATTTTACGAAAGAATGATAGCTCATCTCAAGGATAAATTCATTTTCGCAGCCACCATAAAATGTAATAAAAGTTCTCTTTCATCATTAGGAGTTTTGCCAGAAAGTTTTTGAAGATGCTGCTGATGTTAAACGTGGCAAGATTACTAAGGGTGGAGGAAAATTTGTACTTTAACTATAAAATTTCAGTAAGGCCAGTTTTCTTCCACACTTTTACACAATCACTGACCAAATTAATTTCAATACATCATCTTTTCTATAAAAGCTGCTCTCCTTTATAATTGTTTTTGAACATATTATCAAATTCAGAAATAGTTGAGAAATGAATTGTTAAGTGTCTGAGGCAGAAAAGTCAACCCAAATGGACCAGTTCCTATTCAAAAGGGTAAAATACCTGCACCCATTTAACTTCAAGTAATTTCATGTAAATGCCTTTTAGGCTGGAATTCATAATCAGAAACGTGTTTGTCAAATAAGTCATACTTCATCATCAAGTAATACTTCTTTAAGCAATACTTCTTATTTGAGCAATGAATTCATAAACAGCTTCTTGATAAAGGTAATTCTTATAAAAGTATTACTTATTTGAGGCAAGCTTTATTTCATGAAGTATCCAAATAAGTATCTATATAATATCAGTACCAACATATCACAAATGAAATGGCCATTGTATGTACAGCAATCATACAGATTAAATAAATATTTACGTTAGTTTGTTATTTATAATCTGTTACTGGTATTTTGAACAATTTTAATTTATTTTATGACTCATTTGAGATAAAAATAATTATGTGCACCACAAAAACATGTTTGTTTCATGTGTTATGTAATATTTTTGTGGAAGTTTGTTAGCAGTGGAAAAAAAACTTACATGATGTGCACACTTGACAAATATATATGGTGTTCCGCCTAACGTGGACACCCCCAAAATTTCCGGAATGGTTGCAGATTACAAAATGTGGTTTTCGCAAAATGAAATTATATACGGGGGCAAGTCATTTACTGCAAAGTGACTAATCGCAACACGTGTATGGACAGAAATAATTAAACCACATATGATTTTTCCCCTGGAAACATACATTTATTTCAACGGCATCTGAAAGTACATGCAAAGAGGAATTCAGTGATATAGCATATGCAATGGAAAGTAACACAGAAACGCCAAAAAATAATGTGCAAATATGATGAAGTAAGGTGGCCCGGTAGAATGGGGCAGTGGGTCAGTACTCACAGCTGTAAGCAAGCAACACTCGTCGTGACTCATCCTGGCGGAACCGCTTCCTAATAGCAACGCAGCACCAGTCTCCGTAATCTGTTATAGTAAGTGGTATTGCAGTGTGTAGCTGTACGTATGCAATGAAGTTCACAAATGAAGAAAAACTGGATGCTCTACTTATTTACGGTGAGATTGGCAGAAATACCAAGCAATCCGTCCAAATGTATGGTTAAAGGTTTCCCAATCAGACACCCATCTCACAGCAAACAATACGAAGAATTTGCACACATCTTTTGTCACGAGGTGATTGGAATTCCACAACATGAGTGCATGAGGGCAACGAAAGACTGCTATGGGTGAGACGCATCAACACGATGTGTTGGCACTTGTCGATGCAAACCCCTACATGGGTACGCGAGAACTTTCCAGGTTCATAGGAATAAGTAAAACAAGTGTGCTACGGATATTGTGCCAACGGAATTTCCATCTATATCACGTGCCTCTTCATCAGACATTACATGAAGGTGATTTCCAGCATCTTGTTCAGTTTTGTAGGTTTGTTCTGATGTCTGTAAGCGATGACAGCAGTTTTCTGAACTTACAATTTACCGATGAAGTGACTTTCACAAACCATGGGCGCATAAATTTAAGAAGTATGCACTACTGGGCGACGGAGAATCAGCGTTAGGTCCGGCATGTGGAGCACCAGCGACAGTGGAAAGTGAATATGTGGTGTGGAATCGTGGGAGACTATGTCATAGGGCCATACTTCATTCAAGAGACAATGACTGGCTGTACGTATGCCCATTTCCTCAGAGAGACCTTACCGGCACTTCTGGAAGACATACCACTCGATATACGTAGTGATATGTGGTTTCAACATTATGGTTGTCCTGCACATTTTGCTTTGGTGATGAGGCAAGTGTTAAATGAAACTTTTCCAAACAGGTGGTTAGGGCTTGGTGGTGTTGTAAGATAGCCAACTCGCATTCCAGACCTCCCACCTCTTGATTTTTTCCTGTAGGGAACACTGAAAGATAGTGTGTACGAGATGGTTCCTATGATGCCAGAAGACATGCATGAACTCAATGTGGCAGCTTGCAGGGGCATTACGCCAGAAACACATCAGGCCACTCGTCGCTTGCTACATGTGTGTTAACAGATGTGTATTGCTGTCGATGGTTAACACATTGAACACATGCTGTGAAAAGACGTAATGTGAAGCGTTTTAACCATAACTGTGCTCTTTTGTACTATGAATGCGGATGCGATTGCATTTCTCCTTCAGCTGGTTTGTTCTATTTTTTGTTGTGCATCTGTAAATACTCGTTACTCAGTACAGTTAATGACTAGGAAACAAATTTCCCGAATTACTGAATTACATTGGAATCTGAATAAAATGTTATGTATTGATTTCAGACTTGCACTCACATTGCCCGTCTTCCCCCCGCTGTGGTGCTCTCCTTTATCCGATATTGCATTCCATGCCCCTTGCCCCAATAAGGTAAGCGCTACACTGCTATAAGGAAACGGTCCTGCCAGGATGAGTCACCGTGCGTGTTGCTTGCTTACAGCTGTGAGTACAGGTCCACTGCCCCATGCTGCTGGTCCACTTAACTTAATAATATTTGCACATTATTTTTTGGTGTTTATGTGTTACTTTTCATTACATATGCTATATCACTGAATTCCTCTTTGCACATACTTTCAGATGCCATTGAAATAAATGTATGTTTCCAGGAGAAAATTAATTTGTAGTTTAATTATTTCTGTCCCTACATGTTTTATGAATAGTCACTTTGCGGCAAATTATTTGAAACTGTTTCAGAAATTTTGGGGGTGTCCACGTTAGGTGGACCACCATGTTTAAATGATAATATGAATGTTGTTTTAATGACACCTCATTTATTTTGCAATCTACAAGACCTTGTGGTAAAAATGCTGAGCATTCTATCCAGCGTCAAGAATCACCATTTCAGAAACGACATTATCAATCAAGACAATGCTTGCTCACATCTCAAGCTACTGTCCAATCAACATAACCTCTGTTTTAGTACACATATTAAAAACAAGCTCAATCGTAACCTAACTGGTTTGGCCACGTTCTTGTTGGTAGTTTTTGTGGTGACCCGGTTTTTTTAATACTAAAATTTATGTTGTAATTCTTAATCAGCCTTTTGTCAGCATCAAAGCTAAAATGTTACCAAATATTCTTTTGGTATAAAAATTGATTAATTTCAGTGTAATGAATATTTCAACTTAATAATGATTAAATACATCGATTTTCATGAAGAGTTGTAATCTGTGATTGTTTTTATTAGAGAATAAAATGCTGTTTTCTTATTGAATCTAAATGTTCATCATTTTAATCTAAAAATGTTAGGCTATTCTCTTGTTAAACACCTGAAACTGTGATTTTATTACAAATAAGAACCATATTCAAAATGATTTGATGCTCATACTTACGCATCATAAAGTTCTTCATGTACAAATTGTTCGAAATTGCCCTAGTAACCAAAACTTATTGTGCACACAGTTCAGTGTGTGTAGGATTTTAATTTTCCAGTTTTCCCTACATAATTATTTAATTATATTTGTGTTTCTTTCAAATATTTGAAAGGCATATCATTTGGAATTAAAATATCCTGTCATTAATCTAATCTTAATATGAATATTCAGTGCTTAGTTCACAACGAAGCAGACTCTATGAACAACTACTTATATATGTGAATAAGTATTGCTTTTTGATTATGAATACCTTAGAAATAAGTAAAACTTTTTTTCAGACTATGAAATCATCATAAATACAACATATTTGAAGTATTGATTCATGAAGTATTACTTCAAGCTATCTAAATAAACAATATAGTATCTGGCACTATGAATTGAAAATCTTTAAGTATGATTTTAAGTAATTCTTGTTCAAATATTGCTCATATGCTCATTATGAATTCTGCCCTTAAAGTTAGCATGAACAGGACATTCAGCTATAGGAAAGCTTGACTGAAGCCCAGTGATCTGTTAATATTGCAGTGAAGTATCATGTAATTAAAACATTACTTGGCCATGTATTTTCTATGAAGTTTTACAATATTTTCAACAATACATTTAACATGATTTATTTTAGGCACTAGTACTTTTTTAAGGTCATGAATTTGCTTAAGCAATTGCTACAAATTCAAAGTTCAAAGCTATAAATTAAAATTAGATAATTTTTTAACATACACAGTTGAATCACATTATTATGACCACCTGCTAGTATCCAGAGTAACCGCACTTCGCAGCAGGGACAGCAGCTAGACGAGCTGGCAGTGATTCAGTCAGGTGCTGATAGGTCTCTACGGGTATCTGGAGCCATGCTGTCTGCAGTGCGTCCCACAACTGTTAAAGAGTGCATGATGGAAAAGACAGACGGCAAATACGACGATTGAGGTGGTCCCACAGATGTTCCAATGGATTGAGATTGGGGATGTTTGGTGGCCAGGGAAGAACTTTGAAGTCTTGATCATGCTCTTCCAACCACGCACAGATACTTCTAGCCATGTGGAAGGCGTATTATCGTTTTCGAAGAGCCCATCCTCCTGAGGAAAGACAATCATCATGTATGGGTGGACGTGATCGTCGAGAATTAATTCATAACTAAATCATTCAAGAGTGCCTTCCACGCATGATGGGACCTAGAGAATACCAAGAGAATATTCTCCAGACCATAACACTGCACCCACCGCCTTGTGTTCGTCCAGCAATGGATGCAGGGTGTCGGTTCTCAGACGTTTCTCGCCGGACATGCTGATGTCCATCCGTTCTATGCAGCTGAAAACGTGACTCGTCGGAGAAGTTACCAGTCACCAGTCAATAGCGGTCCAGTTGCCATACTGTCAAGCAAATTCCAGACGTTTTTGTTGATGCACATGTGTTAGCATGAGTGCAGTCACCCTCCGTCTACTCTGGAGCCCCATTCGCAGAAGGGTTCGCTGAACTGTTGCGGTAGACACGTGTCTGGATGCCCCCTGGTTCATTCGGATGGTGAGCTGTTCCACTGTAGCCTGTTGGTTAGTCTTGCACACCGTCATAGTCGACGTCCACCTCGGACATAAATGGGAGCTCCACAGTTTCCATGATGGTAATTCCCAATAGTGCAATTTGTCCACTCACGATACACCTTTACCACAGAGGCACCTGCACAGTTCAGAAATGTAGTGGTTTCCGAAATGCAGCCCCCCTTGGCCCAAAAGCCGTTGATCATCCCTTTTTGCAACTCGGTTAAATTGTTTCTCTTACCCATGACAGCAGGGAGCGCAGTGTGTACAGCCAACCTGACAGTCACATTATATACCCGCTTCAGCAGCCCACATCACGGGCCATATGTCATGGGCTGCATGCTGCAGATTGCCATTCTAGCAGGTGGTCATAATGTGATTTGACTGTATATTTATGTGGTTTTATTAATGTTATGATTTTTCTGCTTACATTGTCTCTTCATTTTTTGCATTAAGCATTTACATTCCAATTTATTATTATTAAAGTATTTGTCATCTGTTTCTGGTATGTATGTGTGATTTATTGCATGTGCCTGAAAAAAGAGGGAAGGTGGTGAGAGTTTCCCTGCATGTGTGGCTGGACAGGAGAAAAGGGGGGAAAGGGTGGTTACTTGCATCATAGTGTTTGAGGGTAATGGACACCTGCAAGAAGGGCAGCCAGTTTCCCTTGGTGCCAGTCCCTCTCATCCATGGTGACCCTGCCTGAAGACAGCAATAACACCATGCTGATTTACATTCACAAAAAAAAAAAAGCATTACATATTGTTTTTGTGGCCTCTTCCACAGAAAATCTCAATTATATGGTGTTTCATATTTATTAAGATTGCTGTTCACTGAAATTAGGTTTTAGTATTTCTCCATTGTGTAAGCACCGGCATAAAATAGACAACCTGTAAGAATGCACAACATTAAAAAAAATTCCAGTCAAAGAGGTGTCGTTTATTTTTATTTGCCTTTTCACTTATATGTTCAACAGTAAGATGTATAATTTTGTAAAGTTTTTGTATAGTGATTAACTGATACGTAATTATTATATTGAAGGATTAGTTTAACGCAGTTGCTTTTATTTGTAAAGAAATGTGTTTAAACTAATATTTACATTAATTATGTGCATATATGCAAATCTTGTCAAGCAGTATCAGATTTTAATATGATACTGTTGTTTTTCTTTTATTACTTGTAATTAACCCAAATACCTGTAATTTTCATTATTAAAATTATTCAAACTTACTGACTTTTAATTTGTGGGGTGTCAAAAACATCTATTTCCCAGGAAATATTCTTCAAATTATTCCATGATATTCATAAGAATAAAGGTTAATTTTATCTGCATGTGGACATTTTACAGTTATTTAATAACAAACTTTATGTTTGGTTTATGGATTGGCAAACATTATGATTATATTGCATTTTATATATTATTGAAAATAAGATAACTTTTACTGCAATTTTAGGTGTTTTGAAAAATATGTACTCTCAGTGATGCAACAAATTAGTTTTTAATTTCCTCTACATATTGAAAGGAACCGTCAAATTATCTCGGGGCTAACATGTAGTCCCAGAAAAATTTGTACCACCACCTCCATCAAAACCTTGATGTGGGGGGAAAAAACACAATCATCCTGTAAAAGGTCAAAAATGGCTCCAAAATGATTTGCTTTAAATGGAAAGTGGTCATACCATTCCCTCCCTTGAAGTGAAAAACCTTAGTTTTATTTTGATTATATTTATTTTCTTTAGTATACATATAGGCAATATTTTAGAAAAACAATATTCCACATACAATATTTAGTTACAAACAAATACATTTTCATTACATGTCTTCAGGCACATCTGATAGTAATTACATTTACCAACACTGAAGTTTAATAAAGTTCATTTTCTGGCTAACATATTTGACATGCCAGAGACACTCCCTCGTGTGTGACCTATCCAGATACTGAAACGGTAGCCGTTTGGTAACAGTGTTTATAAAGTATTAGTCGCCACAGATGATTTTACGTTTTGGTTACACCCCAACAAAGCAAGCACTCCGTTTGTAACCATTTGTTAGCCAAAACTTAAAATAATATACACTACAAACGTGAGGTCTTTAAAAGCCAAAATAAAAGTTTCATTATCCCTCAAAGAAAAAAAACTTCCTATAGATGTTACTTCGGCCTTATCTACTGCCATTTAAAAATTCTCAAATCTTTAACTACAACCTTTGGCACCCAAAAGTCACAAAAGGCACAAAACTTTGTCGCCTGAAGGGTGAATGACTAGGAATACTTGTCATGACAACTCCTCTCTCACTGCCTGCCAATGCCAAATTTAAATGCTAGTATAGGACTTCTCTACACCCCCTCCTTGTCTGCCTGACCTACCCTTCGTCAATCATAATTCTTGGCAATAACGAACACCGAGGTGTCCAGCAGAAATAACAAAAAAATGCTTCAGCCAATGAAAATTCAGTTAACAACGGAAAGTCGCAACCACACATGCGCAGAACTTAACCTTTAGTGGGACATACCTACTGTACTCCCCTCGAGGCTGTGTGTTTGGGAAAAGTGGCAACCCAGGATGACGTTAGGTTAAGCGGTACAAAAACTGGGAATTTTTTTTAATATTTCCAAACAGCTGTTGTCTGATGTCACTACAGGTGGCCGAACAATATAGCACCGGGCCACACCGCTATTGTGAACCAGCTGCCATCTGCACATGTCCGTGCTGCAAAGAAACCAACCTCTACTGGGCCGCCCTGTCGCCTTCGCCCCCAGCTGCGGCCCATCCTATGATCAGCACTAGGTAGGAAGGAGTCTTGTTTTCCATTGTTCTTCCCCCATTTGCAATGTCCCCTGCCGGTGTTTCTCATGCTGTGGAATTAGATGTTTTAGGCGGACATAATTTATTGGATTATTATGTAACTCGCGTCACATCCCCCCCAAGGAGAACTGATGATGAACGACAGCAACATCCCAGGAAGTCGGACAGTGGATGGGGTGGCCAGTCTCATCAGATGTTCCTCTTCCTAGAGCTCCACAGGGCATCTTTGATCTTCTGTGTGCCTCGGCAGGATCAAAGTGTGCAAAGAGAGAGAAGGCAACTTATTTCTAAATATTCCTACATGTTAAAAGACTAATCCTTTATCCTCATCTGGCACCATATTTTAACATCAGTATTTCATTTACAAACACTTAAAGATTCTTACACCCATATTAAAATAAGTTAATAATAATGAGAGTGAGGAGAGCAAGTCATGACCTTTAAATACTTTAAATGCACTTTGAAATTCTTAATATGAGATTGTGGATCATTTAATAAAAAAGTGGCAAGGGTTAAAAACTTCACAACCTTAAAAAGCCCAACCCATTAAAGAGCAAGCTTGCCAGAGAAATGATCAATTTTAGAGCTGTAATTCCTTTCCCCTAATAAAACTTTATACATTTCATATTTAGTGGACCCTGATGCCATAATATTAATAATATCCTGACATTCAACATACCCCTCTGGACATTCTTTAAGATCCACAAATGCCTTAGGAAATTTTGGCAACACTATTATTTCCCCATATCCGTCGTCAGCTGTATTTATGCCTCCATCCACTACCTCAACAGATGTTACAAGAAACTCATCCTCACAGTATATCCTTGAGAGGCAATCTGCAACCACATTTTACATGACCTTTATATGATGAACATCAGACCTAAATCCTCACAGACGGACCAACCCACTCGCAAGGCATCCTACAGGTTTGTTAGAAGCTAACCACCAACTAAGAGCTTGGTTATCCGTATGCAAATGCAACTGTGCATTAAATAATCAGCAAACGTTTTCACCCCTACCAAACAGATGAGAGAGACTTTCTCATAAGCTGCGAACTTCTTTTCACTATTAGTCAACAACCTGCTTGCAAATACCACAGGGGCTAAAGATTCATCTACATTTTGACTAAGCACAGCTCCCGCAGACACTGAGCTACCATCAATATATAAATGAAATTTTTCTTTATATTCATCAATTGGAGTACAGCAGGAAAAGCTAACTTTTCCTTCAACAAATTAAAGGCAGTTTGTTGTTCTGGTCCCCATACATACTCGACATTCTTACATTTTAAATAATTTAGGTGTTCAGCAATTTTCGCACAACCAGGAATAAATTTGCATTAAACCCTGTCATCCCCAAAAATCTACGAACTTCCTTCTTCAAGTTCTTCAGGACAGGGAAAGCTACCACCAGTTGCACCTTATCCGGATTTATCGTCAGTCCAGCCTCACATAATGCCTCAAGTACCATCTTAATGTGAACCAGGTGTTCTTCTAAAGTGTTACTACAGGGTGATTCTAAAATCATGGGACAAACATTGAGGGGTGGTAGAGCTCTCTAAAACAAACAATTATTGTATACGAATATATGGGCGGAAGTGACGCGTTGAGGCACAAACACAAAAACATAACACATTAACGGAAACATAAAATGTTCATTAGCAGCATACTTAACGAGTGATTCCGTACAGAAAATGTTAAAACAGTTGCTGGAAATGCATCCACCAACAGTCACGCATGCTTGGCGACCTCTACATATGGCGTGATTGGCTGACAATGGTGGCGTGCGTGAAATACCCGGCGTATTTGAAACCATAAGCCAATCACTCCACCGACGCTACCAAGCTTGCATTACTGTCGGTGGTAGCAATTTTGAGCAATTATTATAAACATTGCTGTAAAAAGGCATTTAGCGGCGACGTAAATAAACAATGTTTTGCATTTCATGTGTTATTTTAGTGTTTGTGCCTCAACGCGTTACTCCCGCCCATATATTCCTATACAATAATTGTTTGTTTTAGTGAGCTCTACCACCCCTCAATGTTCGTCCCATGATTTTAGAATCCTCCTGTATAGACACGCACATCATCAATGTAGGTGAAAACGAAATTGTACATATACTTTACTTTCCTAACACTTTAAACGAGATTCTAGACATTGTTTGTGGACCACAATTTGCACTTATTGGGATCCGAGTTCACTGATGTAGTCTCCAAGAGGTCAAAAATCCTAAATGCTCCAGTAGTTGAGATGGAGTTCACGAAACACCACATCCAGATTGAAAATAGTAAAGTACTTAGCCTGCCCTATATGCTGAAACACCGATACTGGAATAGGATGCGGATGTAACACTATCTTTTTTTTATTTACTTTCCTGTAATCCCGCACCGACCAATATCGGCCAGGAATCTTTTTAGGAACAAAAAATGCAAGACTAGCAATACAAGCTGTCTGAGTCCTCTACGATCCCTTGCTGCTTCAGATCTTCACTAATTGCTTTGAGAATTGTAGTCTTAGGGGAAGCTATTCTGTAATGTAACAATATTACAGGTTCACACACACTTAATTTTAACACTACCTTATGCTTATTACAAAACCACAAATGAGTCGTGATGACAGCGAACTCCTGCCTAAGATTATTTCTTTTTACATTCTGACACTCAACAAGACTAGTACCCTGCACTACCCTATCAAAAAGTGGCCTTTTCTCCAGTTGCATTTTCTTATAGATACAAAAATCAAACCAGATACACTTATTTTTAAGGTCTAACAAGGCTTACATGTTCCCAAGAAAATCGGTACTAAATATCATCTCGAGCGACCATTTTTCTAATAGCTAAAAATCAACCTTTCGGGAGAACCCATCATTTGTATTTTTAATCGAGCAACCATGCCCGAGTTCATTATCCCGCCATCAGCTAAAGAAAAATTTATTTCTCCATCTTCATAAATTTTATTGCCTCTGCAGGATTTGTCCTCAATAACTGATTAGAACATTCCACACTCATCAAAGAGGCTGACACACCTGAATCTACCAACCCCTATACCACCTCTTTTTCCAATTTCCACAGGGACATATAACAAACCCACCTTCTGTTTCTCTTTTAAATGATTTACATGATGGATACCAGTAGACTTCTGTGGTAGAGGACAGTGATATTGTGTATGTTCCTTGTTCCCATAGGCATAAAACACAATATGCCTTTCATGGCTATTCTTGCTCTTAATATCCTGCACTAGCTCCCCTACAGATTCTTTATCCAAGTGGCCTACCGGTTCACTTGACTTGATCTCAAACTTTTAGTGTCCTGGTTCAGGCTCAATTTGGATTTGACGCCCCACTGCTAGTGTCAAAATATATTCTTTCAATTTATTTTTTGATGGCTCTTGCTAAAGATGTCACCCACAGCTGGAATGTCCGCTTAAAGATACATAAACAATCAACTATTTTGATTTGCAAAATAATATGTGGTATTTAAGATTCCACAATCATGTGATTGTTGCTTAATGCACACACTGCAACAGTGGATATTCAGGGAGAATGCTACAGTCGTATGCTAGATTATAATAATTAATGTAGCTAATTATAGTATAGTGGTTAGACTGCTTAATTATGTTTATCAGAACTTATGACCTGTGGCACAGTTACTCTCTACACTAAATTGAGACGTTTGTCTTGGGCATGTGGCCTTTGATCATGCTGTGCACGGCCGGTGTTTGGCTAGGATAGTTCCTAAACTGAGCTGGTAGATTGTATGCGAGGGTCAGCAATGGCTTTGGGGAAGCTGTGGATGGTAAAAATGCTCCCATTCCCCCTGCGGAGGCCCTTTAGACCCTTCATGCAGCAGGTGTCTACGGCATCTGGCAGCAAGGTGGCCCACTATGGGGGCGTGGCCACAGCTAGTAGTGGTAATTGGTGACATCTGGATTTCGGTGTCGCGGCATCTCAGCAGCTCGTCGATGATGCTGGTGTAGTGCTACTGTGCTGCTTCCATAGCTACGGTAGCACTGTGGGAATCGCCGGCAGTGCTGCAGATGGTAGAGCAGGATGCCGGATACATAGCTGCTGTAGCCATCGCTGGCCTACAGTATCCCGTCGGCTAGTGCTAATGTGGTCCAACCACTATTCTCTCCGCCCCCTGCCACTAGCCCTGTGTCGGGCATGTAGACTCTGGTCGTCGGTGCAAGTAGGGGGTTGTGTGGTGTAGCTGTGATTCTGGTTAATGATGGCAAGGATGCTGCTCTATTTGGTGAGTCATCTCAGACCTCCTAGATGGCTGTGGCAGCCTTCCTATCGGGCTTTGGGACACCGATCGAGAGTGCAGTCATAAGAGGACTGTGTGATGTCTGCTGAGCATTGAAGGGCGGCTGTAACACCACACTGGCTGGTGGCAGAGGTGACACAGGCGAACTCTCCTAGCTGGCTTCAATCTCTGCCACCGACCCCTTGTGGGCGGCTGGTTGCTAAGCATCGATGTGGTTAAAGGTTGTGTTGTGAGAGTTTCTGTAGGTGCTCGTGGCACACTGGTGCACGTGGAATGTATTGCTCTGAAAGGTGGCAATGAAGCCAAAGGTGAGCAGCTCCACACTCTTCTATTTCTTCCACTGCTCCCCTGTTGGGTGTAAAGCTGCTGGGGTCGACGGTTCGAAATACCGTGGTGGTTATAGTGCCAATAGTTGAAGAAATTGTGCCAGGATAACTAGGGTGTTCTCTTCCTCTCCCCCTATCCCTATTGGATGCCGGGTGTCGAGTGAGTGGCTGACCTATTCTGCATCACCACTGGTTGCGTGTCCTACCTGTGCAGGCTTGTACTTGCCATAGGCCCTTCTTCCTTGGAGCCTGCTCGACCCATATCGGGCGACTCTGTGCCAGGCAACATTGCTTCCCACTCGTATGGGTAGTTATCACACATTTCTGGCACTGGGGAGCACAAGAGCACATCTGCTAACTGGTTTTCTACCCCCGGTACATGCTCTACTACAAAATCATAGGCCTGCATAAGTATTGACCAGCATGTCAGTTTGCTTCTGGATTCGCGCATCTTGTGTAACGATACTAAACGATGGCTGTCAGTGCGGAGAGTGAACTGCTGGTATTCCAAGAACTGCCAGTACTGTTTCAAAGACCAGATGATAGCGAAACATTCATGTTCATTTATGTCATGTCGATGCTCTACAGGACCAAATTTTGCACTCCCATATTCGATTATGAATCGTTCGCCTTCGTCGCCTAGTTGAAATAGGAGAGTCCCTAACCCTTCCTGACTTGCGTATGTTTACAAATACAAGTTTCTCTAGGCGAAAGAGATGGAACTGATGCTTAATTTCTGCGAACCCCTTGCAAGCTTCCGGGGTCCTATGGTTACTTAACTTATGTTGACAAGAGTGATGTGAGGAGCGCGGTGATGATAGGGAACCCTGGAATGTTTTGGCGGAGCCAATTTATAAGACCGAAAGCTTCCGTGTTTTTGTGGGTCCCACTAGTCAATGAGTCGCGGGTGTTCTGCACTAGGGTGAATTCCAGTTTCGTCTACGAGATGTCCCTAAAAATTTAATTATGTTTTACCAATGCGGCACTTGAGATTTGCGCAGGTGAAGCCTGCGATCGCAAAAAGTTCCTGCACTAATGCTAAGTGTTCTAGATTTTTCTCCCAGCTGTCTGATCATACCACTACGTCGTCTAGACAGGTGGTGACGAACTTGCCAATATAGCTGTCGAGTATGTGTACCACCATGACTTTAAAAGTAGCTGGAGTACACTTAAGACCAAAAGATATAGCACAAAATTGATACCTGCTGCCATCTGGTGTAGTGAAGGCGGTTTTGTGGTGGTCGTTAAATGTGACTGGGACTTGCCAGTAGCCAGTACGAAGGTCAATAGAAGACAAGATCTTTGCAGAACCGAGTAAACTGAGAGCACTGTTTACATTAATTACCAGAAGCTGAACTTTTGGTAATCAAATTTACTGGATGGAAGTCCACATAAAAGATCCAAATCCCATATTTTTTAGGGGCGATAGTTATGGCAGAATTGTAGGTGCTCTCAGAGGGCTCAATAACATCATTATGTAACATTTCACTCACCTGAGTGTCGATGATGTTGCGGTAGTATGCTGTGTAGTGTTTGGGCGGCGTGTACAGTGGCTCCTCCTGACTCATTGGTATTGGGTGTTTTGCAATGCTGGTTCGATGGAGTAGGTCACCACACCTAAACACATCACGTCGTTCTTGCAAGATTTTTACATGCTACTTTGAAATTTCACAGGGATCGTGTGGTCGAATTCATGGAGATTTATAGTGTTAAGAAATATATGCTGATGGTAACCTAGGTTGTAAACTGTTTTTGGTCATGTCTTGCCGAAATGAATGCGGTTTCGGGGGAAACTCAATGACAGCTAGTTCATCAATGAGCCATGGTAATCCTAGGATGAGATCCTCCCTGAGGCCTTGTGTAACTAGAATGGGAAAATGCATGACTTCGTCACTAAATACTTCAGTTACTGTGGTGGTATTGAGAGAATGGCTAGATATGTCGTGTGTTGCGAGATGCACAGATTGATCTTGTTCGCATTGTTCAGGCATAATTAGTTGTTCACTAATGAAATGATGTGAAGCTACTATGTCGGTGAGTGCTACTGTTGACTTACGTTAAAGTTTTGACTGACATTAACATTAATGGGTATGCACAGGAGACTGTCGTAATTTTAAAAAATTTGGCTGAGATATGACTGGTTGTTTTGCCGGTGATATTTCCTGTGTTCTCTATGTCTGGTATATGAGTTTATCTCCCCTTCCCCGTTTTCCCATTTCTCGGTGCTGGGTTTGCCTTCGGCTTGCGACTTGGGCAGTCCCTATTACAATCCATCTGTTCACCGGAGCAGTAATGGCATGGGCCAGGCGGCAGCTGATCTGATGCTGCGGTACTGTTGAGTGGCCTTGTGGTTGTGCCAGTATTGTGCGCAGTACGCCCAGTCCAAGCACTCTCAACTGGCTGGGGAGGTATCGATCTGCCCACATGCGCCGCTGGTGGCAGGCCGCCAGGCACAGTGCTGTTATCCCACTTCGCAGTGGGCATGGAAGATTTAAACACATGCATTACATGTGGTGGCACCCTGCATTGATCTTACTAAGTGGCATCGTGGTAAGCGCTGAAAGCTGTTCGCGCGAAACTTTCGAAGACATTGTTTATAGCTGGTTGCAAAGCAGCTCTGAATTTTGGAAGGACTGTCTGTATCACTACTTCGAACACATCTGTGGCCACGAGATTTAACCTTTCTCGTCACAAATATCTCGTTAGCTTGTTTATTCTCTGTAAAACTACTCAGCTGCATCTGTAATGTTACCCGCATGCTGGTCTACCTGGTGGAAAAATTTTGTAACAAACTGCTTCCACATCATTTGGTACTCTGTAATATACCTCCACCATGTGCATGCATCACTGGTGAGTTGTGCTCCCTCCACACATGGCTACTCCTCGAGTGGGACACCANTAGCTTGTTTATTCTCTGTAAAACTACTCAGCTGCATCTGTAATGTTACCCGCATGCTGGTCTACCTGGTGGAAAATTTTTGTAACAAACTGCTTCCACATCATTTGGTACTCTGTAATATACCTCCACCATGTGCATGCATCACTGGTGAGTTGTGCTCCCTCCACACATGGCTACTCCTCGAGTGGGACACCATACCTTTGCAATCGCTGCATGCATTCCTCCACGAATGCTCGAGGATCCTCCGAGTTTTGACCACAGCAATTCGAGAGTGCTTGAAATCTCGCCGGAGTAACTGCCTGTGGCACATGCGAAGGTTGAACATCTCGCTGCAAAAATGATGGCGAGGATGCCACAACAGGATGTGGTGGCATGAGCTGAATCAAACTACGTGTTTGCGGTGGTAAGGGTACCGAATGTCCTTGAGAGTATGGTAAAGACACATCGCATCGTGTTTCGACCTGTGGTTGGACGGGTATGGCTGAGTCGCACTGGGTGAGTTGTTCAGACAAACTGTCCCAGTATTGAAATTGAGCCTTGTGAAATTTTGACCACTCGACTGCAGTCATGAAGGCGAAGTGACACTTTTGTCCGCATCTGTGACAGATAGCAATTTCGCCAGTGGAGTATCCACAATTCGTAAAGTCGAACACATCCATGATGGTGCGGGGTTTTGTGGAGGCATAGTCCACTGGCATCTTGATGTTGACATGAGCCAGTCATTCTGTGATGCTATACTAAGTACATATAAACTGTCTGATACATGTACTAATGTATTCTGCATTGCTGAGGGTGTCCAAGAGGCAGTCCCTTGGTCAGCAGGTCACACTCTGGTCCCTCTAACTGGCATCGGGAACTGAGGATCATGTACGCAAGTTCAGCTAGCAGACCACGTTGTGTAGACATTGAAGTGGTGTATGTTGGCATAGGAAGGTAACAGCAAATGTTCACTGATAAATCGTATTTTGCGAAGGAGTCAGTACATTTTATTTGATGGCAATTGACACAATGGTCCGCAGGCCAACAATCCATTCCGAAACTGGTCACATGTGCGATTGCACTAGTGGTGTCGCTCGAAAAATCTTCGCGAGGGCTACAGCCCTTCTGCTCGCATGGATGTCCCACGCACATAGACAACTGTTCCAGAGGTTGTTGTCATGTCAGGTGTAGGAATTAGGCATGCATTTTCTTCCTCCCCTACAGTGGGTGCCATGGCTGACAAGTGGAGTGCCGGAAGGCAGCAGAGGTGAGAAGAGTACACTCCTTTTATCCCCAGGAACACATTACAAAAATGGAAGTATTTTCGCTTTCCACTTGCACCAACAGCGATAATGGCGTCTCCACGAATGGTCACTGTCGTGGCAGCCGGTGTTAAGCTACACAGAGGGGCGCCAATTTACATGGTTCGGGATGGTCACAGTTTCCGATGTGAAAGTTTAATGTCCAGATGGTGCCAGTTAACTAGTAGAGGGAATTCGCTCAGGTTAGCACAATATTCTTGAGGTGGGCAGCTCTTGAAAAGCTTGGGCTAAAGAACCCTGTGTCCCGTATCTTAGTTATGTCGAATGTGATGACTGATGTTGACGTGGTCGAAGTTACCCAGGACTGGTTGAATGTTGTATTGCCCGGCACCATAACTCAGTGGAGAGTTAATGAGGAGGATCGTCAGGTCAATGGCGCAGGGGGCCCCGGTTGGTAATCTCCATCAGTTGGTTGATGAGTTGTCATGTACTTGCTGTTGCACTTTTATATCTGATGACAAGACTGTAGGCCATCTCGTACACCTGAAATATGCTAAAGAAATGTGGGTGATGCTACAAAGGATTGTAGTACCCCACAATGAATTTATGCTAATTTAACTTGGTAAAGCGGTTTATTCACTGTTCTTGCTACAGGTGAATAATGCATGAAAATGGACCCAGCACTTATGGCCTGCCGGTGACCTTAATGGTGAATTACACGAGGTCTTATATCGATATACGATTGCGTTAAACTCTCTGGTGAGATGACGTTTTGCTCTCCCCTCAGTGCAGTAAAGGTAATAAAAATGTTCTGGTTGACTAATATATAACTATTGTAGTGAAATTATTGCAGCCTAAATGATGGTACTGAGGGGGCTTGTGGACTGGGCGACCAACGCCACTGGTCTTGTCCAGGTGCTGAGAAGAACTGGGTGAATGGCATCGGCTTTCGTCACGAGTGGCATGAACCGAAGTCATGCAGTGAATAATGAAACATAACATGAGCACTCTGTGATATGATTGTGATGGTGAGAAATTGTATGAATTAAATTGAACACATTGGTGACACCATTTATTAACAAATGTCTGTTAATGTTGAAGTTGTGAAGTTGCTGGAGGCCTTTGTAGGCAATCACCCTTTTAGAAAAAAGAATTGCATTTAAACAAATACACATTAAATAAGTTATTACATTTTCTCATAATAGTGTTTGAATTTCACTTCCGATGATGCGTTGAATTCTACTGGCTGGTGGCTAGGTGGCTGTCTCCTGAAGGGATGGTCGAGTCCACCTGGGCAAAAGGGTGTGGAATGCCATGCTTGATTTCCATTATTACAATAAAACACACCCCTGACTGTAGCTGTGAATGCGGTGACTGTGTTTAATATGTTCTGTAAATATTCTGTACACTTCTGGATGACACTTTGGGGCACTTATCACTTCAGCTCTGACCTACAAGCCAGTTGACGTCACCCGGTGGTGCATTGAGTCATATTTAGCTGTGTGAGCTGCGATGACGCAACAACCAATTTACATTGCTTCCAATGGCTGTAGCTTTGGGGTAAATACTGTTTAGGATCGCCTACCCATTTATTAAAATTGTTACCTCTTGTAATAAATTAGGTGGGGTGGGGTATCTTGAGTTGTATATCCCTTGTCGGCAAGAAGGTGCAAGTTTTGTTCTTGTCGACCTTCACTGCGTACTATTGGCCTGATGTAGTTGGTGCTGCCCGGTGTAGCTATTGTAGTAGTGACTGCGGCAGTCAGAGTGGGCACAAGGAGTTCGCGGACGCGTGGTTCACGTCAACGTAGTCGAGGCTAGTTAGACACCTGAACCTACACGTACTTACCAGACTGGAGTATTGTGAATACTCGGCATACGGTTCCAGTGGACAAAATTATAACACTTCAAAAACCTAATATACACTCACTTATGAGACATATATATTGTGGTAGGTATTGGTTGTTTAAGAATGTCCTTCGCCCTTAAACTCCTTGTGAAGCGTGAATAAATTACTCTATGATGTAAGACAAAAGCATCCTACGGACACTGAAAAAAGACATTAAGCGAAAATAATGCTGGAAGGGTTTCAGTATACTTCAGAAGAGAGGCGAACTCGGGGGTGCACGAAGAAAGTGAAAAATATCCCGTATAATTAAATTTATGAATGTTAAATTATTAGTGTTTAAAAGTTGCTTTAACACCCGAGTCACGTGATGTGGCCTGTCCTGATGCCTGCTCTCGCTAGACGAAAGATGGGCTGGTGAGGCAGTGATAACGTGGCTGCAACTGCCCACCACAATATAATTTCTTTGAATAAAAATTAAATGAATTATTTGTGAATTCATAAAACTGATCGAGATATTACATTTACACTGTGTCAAACACTATTGATGTTGACATTGATAAATATGATCAAAATTGAGGAGCAATCTTTCAAATCAAACGTGTCCACAAAAATCCGAAAATGAGTTACACAACTTTTCTATGTGAACTTGATGAGCTAACACGAACATGTTCTCAGGTTATGTAAAAAAAAAATACATGTCTCATTCAAAAAGCATGCAATACATCGTGTTTTCATTCAATTGCAGATATGTTCACCCCACTGTGACTTTCCATTCTTAACCAGACATGCCCTGTATTTATGATATAGTTCAATCAGCCACCTTCAGGTAACACAGGTATCCTGGAGTGGTCAAACATAGTTATGCAGGTATTAGACTTGTCAGGGATGGCCTTTCGTAGTTATTCAGCTCCCGCTTGGTAGCAGCTGTTGTGGCCTTATATAGAGTCTTTGCGACCAAGATTTGTCAATCAAAGCGAGTTTACCAGTGTTGTTGTTTTCACGTATCAAAGAAAAGTACGCACACTAATATTTTGTGGTTATATGTAAACATGTTGATGTGGACCTCTCCTGCATGGTTGGGCATGGCCACTGTCATCACATAATCGGTCCACAGTCACTGCACTAGTACGGCCCACAGAACACGCACGATGTACTGCCCGATGCATGTCCCTGTCGTTCACCGAGTGTTCCAACCGAGTGCCTGTGGTGTCTCTAGAGAGATCTGTGTAATTAGGATAGGAATCACGTTTTATAATGTGTAGCAAATAGCCTTAGAATTTATCACCCATGAGCAAATGTTGGTGAATTTCACCCTTATAGGATTTCGAAGTAATCGCAGAATAAATGCACACCACTGGCATATTTAATTAGTTGTATAGTAGCAAGGCTAGGGTATTTTAAGTGTTCTATATATTTTCTGATTGTAATTGTGTGTCTAATGAAGTTAACTAGTGATGTGGGAAATAATTAGTATTTCTTTCAACCTAACCGTTCCGGTCGTAGAGTGCCCCAAAACTTAACAGACCTAAATCTGTCATGTGCTCTGCAAGGCACCACATAATCATGTTTTGTGTTTAAATTAGTGCTTTGTTAAGAACCCTTATCTCTATAGGATAAAGAAAAATTACTCAGTACATTTCAGTGTTTTATGTGTTCAAGTTCTATGTTAATGAGGTCAGTTAATTAAATTACCTCGCGTAGTTTAGCAAGCTGTCGGCAAGGACAGTGCTGACTCGCGCCATCTCCGGCAGTCAGTTTCTACAGATCTTTGGTGCTGCACATGTGCTGCATCGTGGGTGACTCTCATACTTTGTTATGAACACTTAACTGCAANTCTACAGATCTTTGGTGCTGCACATGTGCTGCATCGTGGGTGACTCTCATACTTTGTTATGAACACTTAACTGCAGTAGACTAACGTAATTTACTGGAACTTTTATTTAATTTATCGACAGCCTTCCCCGCTTTTGCAGCACCCCTCCGTCAGCTCAATTTACCGACCCCTAAGGTTTAATTATTCTTGTAAGTTTTCGCGCCATTCTTGGCATTCGTGTATAGTAACAGCCGCTGACAGGCCTTGTGAGTCACGTCCGATTTAATTGGCATTGCATACATGTAACTGTGTATGCTATCCGGCAATACAATTTACTTGAGTTAACCGAAACTTGTGAGTTCTCATTTTTGTGCTGTATCTCGGGCCCAGGACCTATCCAGGAAGTAATCGATGTCTCAAGGAGGCATCCTTCATTTATAAGGTGAAAAGGTAATATTAAGGCGTGCTGCGGAGCCGAAATACCCTGGCTATATATTACATTTTCCTGTAAATTTGTACAGTGTGTGTCAGGGGATACAGCCACGGGGTCGTTCGGCACACGATCCTGAGAACTGTGACTTTGTGCTCACCCAGTGAGCTGGTACCCATTCTATTCGAAATAGGAATATTGTGTAATATTCTGACTTTTCTTAACATAGTCGCCAGATGATGTCCACATTATTCTCTCCGACAGCTCAGGTAACATTAAATGGCCTACCCAACTAGGTATGGCAAAAATAAAGCGTAACAAACACGTGTGTGAATATCTCGGAAAGAAAGGACAGTAGGACTTAAAAGTCTCCATTTGTGCTGCTTGACCAGGTGGAACGTGATCCATGCTGCCACATTTTGGAGTAGTTCAGGCCCGTGCGGGACAATAGATTCTGATGTCACAGCCGACCAGGCGATACGCTCCACGTGCGCGAGGAGCCCGCGAATGGTAAAGGCCGCTGCCTTCTGGGAAGATGGTCTGCGATTACAACTTAGGACTGGGCAACCTCGTCGCGTCGACCGCGCATGTTACGTGTGCAACTGCGTCACATGATATACAAAATACTGTTGAGAAATGGAATACAATCCAACTTTACTATCCACCTGTCGGAAGTGTGATCAGTGTGGAAAACCCCGAACACTCGATCCCTTCGACAAATATAACAAATCCGCAGGTATATGCAGGTGCCCACCGACCTTATGCGATGTATACTTTCTGCCTCCACTCACTTCCACAGCAGTCGCCTACTGATGCCCGCGATCCACGTGTATGGGGGTTGGCACAGATTCCGTGTGCTGTGCTACATGCCAACGCATAATACATATGAGTTACTTGCACCACAAATAACATATAACCCTGTGGCACCATCAGTTCCAGTGCTTGCAATGCACATTACAGTGGACAACATGCCAGCCAGAACTCCCAGAGCACGAGCTTCAGCCAGTAATTGGCGAGTACAGGGTTCAATGAGTCAGACAGCATATTGTGTGAACCCCGAAAAGACGTGCATAAACTGCAAAGAGTATAACGCAAGGTTTCACCCCACATGTGTGGCCGCGGGGGAAGGGCAGGCGGTCCGCGAAGGAACGTTTAAGTGTAAACAGTGTCAACAATAGTACACAGCCTGATACGGGACCATACAGACACCCGCGCAAATAAAAAAGGAATTTGAGGTGTTCACCCAACCTGTGCTGAGATTACATAACCAACAAACCCAGCTAATGGAACTCGTTCCACCCATGTCCGCTTGGCAGGGAATGATAAGAGCCGGCTGGACACAGTTCGAAACACCGGGGCCATCAGCCCCCGAGTACAGGACAAGCTTAACTGGGTGGAATTACGTGACACATGCCAAATTTCAGACACTCCCAAAATTTTCTGGCCAGACAGCTGAGGACGGATGCGCGTTCCTCAAAAAGTGCACTACCCGATTACAACAGTACAGGGTTAGGGATGAAGAGTGTGCGAGTGTCATCGAGAACCTACTACTTGGGGAAGTGAAAGCATGGCGGGGGTCTGCCACAGAATACGACATGTCCTGGGGACAAATCGTATGCCAATTTACTGCCAGAGACGTGAACACGTAAACCACATTAAAACAACAGGTTGCCCTGTTTACCGAGGAACAAGGCACCACCGAAGACCAGGACATATTCGTAAGCCGAAAGTTAAGTCTAGCCGACAGGCATTATCAACATCTCCCGGAGGAAGACCTGCTCGAAACGATCGTGGAATCGGTGAGACACGAATACTGACTGGCCTTACAGTCCATGGTGTTCAACGGAATAGAACACTTCCTAAGAACAGCCGTGAGTGTAGTATGAGGCACGAAAAAGCACAGGGCGACAAATTTTAATGCACGCAGTAAAGGCAGGTGGACAGATGTGCAGAGCAATACTGTGGTCACCCAGACGCCCGAAGGGAAGAGTGGCATAAGGAACAATCCCAAAATCTGGGATGTCAATAGTGAGAAGGGCCCACAAAACCTGCCTCGCTGCTGCATATGTAAGGGCGAAAAATACTACTGGCATAAAATGTGCTCGAACTGGGCAAGGGAACAGCACGGAAACGACAAAGCGGAGTAGGGAAAATTGGAGCTGCCCTTCTCCACCATTGTCGTGACCGGAACTCCCGAAATTACCGATAACAACACATCCACCATTACCTAGGCCAGGTTAGCTCTGTCAGTGATCAGCTGATCCGAATATCCATACGCTTGGATGAGTGGAAAATCGTCGCCTTAATCGATATGGCTGCTTCACATAACTTCGTGCGGGCAGAGTTAATAGGCCAATAACTGATCACCAGTGTCAAACAAATCGTACAATTGGCCACATTGAACAGGGCCAGCGAATGTTTGGGTGAAGTCCCAGTGGAAATACATATTTGTGTCTGTTCTATGGACATCTTCGCCCTCGTCTCCGACGAGATACGAGATGACCTGATTCTGGGGGTGCCGTGGCTTAGACAACACAATGCCATTATTTAAAACGCCATGGACCATATTCACTTTGGTTTGACCGAATGGTGTACAACTTAGGGCATCGCAGAGAAAACAGCGAAACATTTTCTAACTAGACACGTTCGACCTTGCTGTACCTGCGGAACACAGGGACGCTATCCAGCGACCTAACCGAACGATGGGGCGTATTTGCCATGGCATACCCCCTTAAAAGAACGAGTGTGGCAGAACAGGCGATACCACTCACTTATTTTGAACCCCTCTGGTCTGCTTCTCGTGATTATGATCCTTATCGCCCGAGGATCATAATGAATGAATCGAGGAAATGATTAGGGATGGGGTAATAGAACCCTCGGAATGCAACTACAACTCAGCTATCACTCTGGCCTCCAAGAAAGATGGGATCTGGAGGTTTTGCATGGACTTCCGCTCGCTCAAACAAGTGACCGAAAGTGCGCCCCCGCCCTTTAATGAGTGTGAACTCTGCACTAAACATATTAGGGGATGCCAAGGTTTTATCTTCACTTGACCTGAGAAGTGGTTATTGGCAAGTACCAATACGACACTAAGTCTGTCACAAGACCACATTCGCGGCCCCCTACGGCCACCATTTTCAATTTTCGCCATGCCCTTTGGGCTTAAATGGGCTCCATCCACCTTCCAGAGCACGATGGTTCGCATCCTGGATGGTTTGATAGAGGAGTGTATGTTCGTAGACCTAGACGATGTGATCTGGTCAAAAACGTGTGAAGAACACATACATCACCTATCTCTCATTTTGGAGTGACTGGCTATCAATGGGTTAATGTGGGCCAATGGAAAATGTAATTTACGGAAAACATGTCTTCAATACCTGGGCCACATGGTCGACTCCGAGTGTATCCAGCACAGCCACGAACAATTGAGGCTAATTCAAGACTATCCTGTACCCAGCATGCGAAAACGCCTGCGAAAATTTTTCGGGCTTATAAACTGGGTAAGGCGCTACATACAAGACTTCGCCTTGATAACAGCCCCACTAACCACCCTGTTGTCAACACAATGGGTTTTCGAATGGAACGACGATGCCCAAAACGCATTCAAAGAAAATAAAAAACACAGATTCCATCAGTGCGACAAACTGTCCCGTTTAGACAGCCAGAGTAATTTATATCTGCAAACAAATGCCAATCAAGAGGGGCTTGGCACCGTTCTATTTCAATACGATGATGACGGGGAACGCAGAGTTATAGACTATAGTAGCGCGAAGTTTGCCCCACGTAAATGCAACTACGACATGAACAAGAGGGAATACTTGGCTATTGTATGGACACTAAAACCCTAACGCCAACACCTAGAGTACTGAAGATTCACATTGAGGACAATTAATCGGTGTCTAATGTGGCTTCATAACATGCACACTGTCCACAGCAAACTCACGCAGTGGTCAATGTTATTACAGGCCTATGATTTCGTGGTAGAACACATTCCGGGCGATGAAAACCAACTAGCAGACGCCCTTTCCCATGTGCTCTATACAACCATAATAGCACGTGATGGAGACGAGTGGGAAGTCCTATTCCCACCAGACAGTCCGCTGGTTGCTCGACAACAGTACGTCACCATAGGCATGAGTATTGCCACCCAAGACCTAAAAAGTGATGTGGTATACGAACGAGTACTCGCTGCATAACAGCTGTCCGCAGATGTCGCGGAGCGCCAGGCGCAGTGTGCCAGAGAACAGCTGGCCAACTGGCGCGCAGTCGATAATTGCCTGGAGACCCGGTCTGTTGGTGAAGATGGGAACTGGCGAACATACGTCCCGAAGGAGAAACGAACGTTCGCCCTAGATCTATCGCACACCACCCGCCTGGCGGGACACCCAGGAGGCATGCAAACCAAGCGGAACATACTAGCCCACTAATTCTGGCCAGGGCTCACCCGACAAGTGCGGGAATTTGTACGTGTCTGCGAAACATGTAACCTCCTGTAAACTTGCCACGCCGATGGTGTTACTCAACAGCACCCCTGCATACCAGACAAACCCTTCGTGACCATCGCCTTGGACCTGATGGGATCATATCCCAGTGCCCCAAATGGAAAGAGATTTTTATTGTTGGTGATGGGTTTGTGCACCAGTTGGTGCGAGGCTTATCCCCTCTCGAGCTCACGCCTCAAAAATGTAACAGGAGCATTGCAGAATGATTTCTTCGTCCGTTGGGGTTACCCAAAAGTAATCATCTCCGATAATGGACCAAAGTTAATTGGAAAGCGATGGCCAGAACTCTGCACCAAGTGGTGGGCAGTACACCACACAACGGTGGTGTACTATCGGTGGTGTGTATCCCACAGAACGAAGAAACTAAAAGGTTAAGGCACAGTTCTGGCTTCATGTGGGTGATGATCACACTACATGGGTCACCCACATCCCAGATATACTGTTCTGCCTGAGAAACTGACAGATCGAAGCGACAGGACTTTCGCCTGCAGAATTGGGTACGACCTGGGGAATATGCATACCCACAACCGACACGAACTCAGGACCTTCAGAAATGGAGACACAAGAAGGACACTGCCAGCAGAGGTTCGAACGGGCCAGGGAATGAAAGGAATGGTTGGTCCATCAGTTACTGCCAGAAACCACATGGCCCCCGAAAGAGCTGAAAATTACTTAACAACATGTCCACTTGCGAGAACACCAGCAGTCGGCTGCCTGCATCAATTTCTGCGCAGGACTCGCGCCCCANACATGTCCACTTGCGAGAACACCAGCAGTCGGCTGCCTGCATCAATTTCTGCGCAGGACTCGCGCCCCACTGGAGTGGACCCCACACTGTGGTACGAAGGGTGGGGAAGGCCAACATCATACAGTTGTGTGCGCGAAGGCAAGTTAAATGCCATTGTGACGACCTAAGGGCCGTGCCAGAGGTGCCAACATCGGGTGCCGTGGCACCCCAAGGTAACACTAGTCAGATGCAACCAACCGAAGTAGTCCTGGCCGATATGGGATGGCAATCACTGGCATCAGCCATGCGTGGGCTACCAGGTCCACCAACACAGACACCCTCAAGGGCATCTGGGTCATCAGCTGTCATGGCGGCACCTCAAGCTGTGGGGATGTCCGACTCCACAGAGAGCGCCCAGAATGACGACCAACCACCATATGCAACGGCACCCAGTGCCGCGACATCGAAGGCCCACCAGGTTACACTCGCACCCCTAGTTGCCCCGTTCCAGACTGCCAGGTCACACGACTCATCGGTGGCCATGTCCAGTTTTGGGTAGAGCATCTCCTCGATGCTACGGCCAAACTGCCCTCAACAGCCTCGATGCCGAGGGCAGAGGTACCAAAGCAATAGCAATAGCAATAGCAGCGGCAGTATCTCGATGGTTGCATAGCCACCAACCTGCCGAGCAGGTGTAGAACCAGCAGACCGACTCCGGCGAACCAGTTAGACTTCACCTGCCAAGGGTAAGTTGAACCGACACCAGTTGGCATGCAACCCTGCAGCAGGGCGATCCAGTCCTGTACAGCTCATCTCGCTGAGATGGCTACNAACCCTGCAGCAGGGCGATCCAGTCCTGTACAGCTCATCTCGCTGAGATGGCTACTATCGCTGCAGAGGCGCAGTTCAATGACCTGCTGCACCATACAGCCTTGAGCCGCCCCTGCCTGCCGTGACAGTGGCCTCCTGGAGGGGAGGGCATTTATGCGGACCACTCCTGCGGGGTCGGGAATGGCCACTGTCATCACGTCATCGGTCTAAAGTCGCTGCACTAGCACGGCCCGAGTGATCCAACCGAGTGTCTGTGGTGCCCCTAGAGAGATCTGCTTAGTTAGGATAGGAATCAAGTGTATAATATGTAGTAAATAGCCTTAGAATTGATCGCCCATGGGCAAATATTCTTGAAATTCGCTATTAGGGGATTGCGAAGTAATCGCAGAATAAATGGATGCCACTAGCATATTTAATTAGGTATAGAGTAGCAAGGCTAGGGTATATTAAGTGTTATATATAATTTTCCGAGTGCAATTGTGTGTCTAATCTAGCTAATTAGTAATGTGGGAAATAACTAGTATTTCTTTTAACCAGACCGTTCCGGTCGTAGAGTGGCCCAACACTTAACATACCTAAATTTATCATGTGCTCTGCAAGGCACCACATAATCATTTTTTGTATTTAAATCAGTGCTTAATTAAGAACCCTTAACCCTACTGGATTAAGAAAACTCACTCAGTATGTTTCAGTGTTTTATGTGTTCAAGTTCTATGTTAATGAGGTCAGTTAATTAAATTACCTCGCATAGTTTAGCGAGCTCTCGGCAAGGACGCAGCTGTTTGTGCCATCTCAGGCAGTCTGATTCCACAGGTTTTTGGTGCTGCATGTGCGCTACATCGCGGGTGACTCTCATACTTTGTTATGAACACTTAACTGCAATAGACTAACGTAATTTACTGGAACTTTTATTTTATTTATCAACAGCCTTCCCAGCATTCGCAGCATCCCTTAGTCAGCTCAATTTACCAATCCCGGAGGTTTAATTACTCTTTTAAATTTTCGCGCCATTCTTGGCATTTTTGTAAGAAACAGCAGCTGGCAGGCCTTGTGAGTCACGTCGGCTTTAATCGGAAACCGATACTTGTGAGTAATTTTGTGTTGTATCTCGGGCCGAGGCCCTATCCAGGAAGTCATCGATGCCTCAAGGAAGCATCCTTAATTTATAAGGTAAAAAGATAATATTAAGGCGCGCTGGGGAGCCAAAATGCCCGGGCTATATATTACGTTTTTTTGTAAATTTGTACAGTGTGTGTCAGGGGATACAGCCACTGGGTCGTTCGGCACACGATCGTGAGGACTTTGACTTCGTGATCACCCAGTGAGTTGGTGTCGATTCTATTCGAAACAGGAATATTGTGTAATATTCTGACTTTTCTTAACATAGTCGACGGATGACGTCCACATTACCCTCCCTGACCACTCAGGTAACATTAATGTTAAACATTAATACAACCATTTGAAAAACTGTTCTTTAGGCATTAATTTTTGATTCATTATCACGATATTCTATAATAATTCTGTGCTTCCTATATTGCACTGTAGCTGCCTGATTTTATAGCAGATGAGTCATTGAGGAATTATAGTTATGTGGTTGGTATTCTGTAAACTGATTTACACATTGAAATTAGCTGGAGTGTTGTATATTGTATTTGATGGAAGCCATTCATGTTTTGGTTTTGTGAATGCTGTTTAAATTTGATTAATGGATGCGTTGGTAGCTGATGTATTATCTAGCACACGAAGAATTATGCTGAGAAAATTTAAAGTTATGAATTCATATACTATACTTTTTATAGCAACCTCCTTGGTTTTTATGCAGATATCCAGCATGTTACACTGTAACATAACTTAGCAATTATGTAAACCATTCAATAACAGTATTTTGTAGTAAATTCAGTAGACAAAGTAGCACAAGATAATGATTATAAAAATGGTTACCCTTTGTAGTTTTTAATTGTATATTGTTTGTTGCACTTTACTAATCATGCATAATAGCATCATGCACATTAGTAGTTTAGAATTTAAAATACTCAAACAAAGAGTGGCATTAGGAATACAAAATATTATGTTAAATAGAATGGAAACTGAAATTTATATTGTTTGACAAGTGTACTTATTAACAGAAGTGATATATATTATTTTTGAGGAAATCATAAGTAAAATTTTCTTTCAGCTGTAAAGACAAGGATCCGAATATGAAAGCATTCTGAAGACCTTTCCAACATGACAACTAACAATTTTCATCCAAAAGAGTGTCAATGTTTGATATGGTGAAAGTATAGTCACAACTATATGAAACCCCCAACAAAGCACTCATAGACCTGTGTTTATGCCATTTTTTTGTCATTTGGGGAACCGACAAGGAAGCTCACTAGAGCAGGTACTCACACTGAGAAAACCAAGCCTCGAAGTATTCATCTAACTGACTACAAGAAAACAGTGAACGGGCCTGCAGAGGTACGCCAAAAGTTTATTAACTATGCATTGAGTTCTTCCAAAAAACAGAATAAATATTGTTGCCAAAATTTTGAGACCCCAGGATATCGCTACAGCACTCCATGTGTGTAAGTGCCAACAACCCGATCGTCCAGAGTCTAACAACCACCAACTACTCAGCAGTTGGCTAACTTATAAAAGAAACATTGGTTCAAATTATATATATTAAAGAGTTTAAAATCCTCATCCACCCAAAACCAGAATAAGTTAATGGCATAGGGGAAAACCTGGGATATTATTCCACAGGAATCCATTCACACGCCCAATGAAACAAGAAAAGTTCATTAAGTGCATTTTAAATAGTAAGATATTTCAGAGAAACAACTTTCAGAATATAGTGGTATTTCAGGTACGATTACATTTTTAAAAACCCCTTTTATTTAATACAAATGGGCATAAAATTATACCAAATTAGTGGTATATATAGTTACAAAAATGTGCCCCGAACATAATATTACAAAGAAATACATAAAAAATGCTCATAAGAGCATAACCAAACCTTATGGCGATAATTTACTATCCTAAGCCACATGGTTTCTCAAAATGTATTGTTCATTAAAGACTTCAATACTTTACAAGGAAATGCAATACAACTAGCAATCATGCCTAAGAATTTTCCATAATGAAACCCTAACACAAAATATGGAGTGCAAAATGTCCATATTAACAGTACTTAACATACAATACTTATCTTAAATGCACGATGATGCAGACGGGAGCCGAATACTCAGAGATGGCCCCAGCCTGGCCATTTTATACATCAGAAGTTTACACCCCCTATCTACCGGCGAAGAAATATCGCAATATGGTGAATTTCATAACCAGTTGGCTTATGGCATGATATCCAATCTAGACTCTTTATTTAAATTGATTTATGTGCAAGAACCAAAAACAGTCTTTTAATTTTTTCTTGTCTTCGTTCTGGTATGTTTTGCAACTCCGCCGACGTTTGGAGAGGAGGACGAATCAAGGCGCAGTGACGTCATGAATCACGTGATCACCCTGCCGGCGGTGACAGAGGCGACACTCGTTGCGCCCGGCAGTTTGAATTTTGACATGCGCGAATATGGCAGGCTGCTGAGGTGCGGTCACTGCTTAACAGTAGGCCCATTTGTCGGTGTCGGTGGTCGTTTTCCGGCAATGATAATGATGTTCACAAGCCAGCAGACGAAAACTCTAATTTCAGTTTAAGGTAAAGGAAAACCATAATGTCCCCTTTTCAGGCTGCACGTTATTATTTCCACTGGGATGCGGAAATTTTTCGGTCGTGGCACATAAGGTGCATAGGGGAGACGCCCAGGTGTCTAAATGTTGGATAAGGGTGATGTACCAAAGGAACGCAGGGCAGAGTACACAACATAAACAAAATCAGCTTAAAAAAAAAGTTAAGTTAAAATTTTTATTTGAAGTTTGAAAGTGCGCGAAAGTCCCTATAGTCAGTCAAAATCTAATTGGATTTATCTAGTAAGTAAGTAAAATTTTCTAAATTGCTTAAAATATATAATGGAAGTGATAGAGCATGGTACTTCATTGAGAGTCACTTTTTCTATGTTAAAGCGAATTTTTGTTCACAATTTTAATATAGGATTCAGATCATCTTCTTCGGATTGCTGCAAAATATGTATTCGTTTACAAAATCAAATTCACTCTGAAAAAGACAATACCAGTAAAATGCAACTTAGAGTGCACAAGCTTAATGTAAATGCATTTTATGATTTTGCAAAGCAGTCATCGCCCAGTTCATATTCTATGTGCTGTGATCTTCAACAAGTTCAGCCACTTCCCCGGACACCTATCCAGTTGGCATTTTATAGCAGACAAATACGTATTTATTCATTGTGCTGTGTGCCAATGGACAAAAAGAAACCAGGTTTTATGTTTTGACAGAAGAACAAGCAGGAAGTATCTTCTGCATTGCTGCACTCTCTCAGCCGCTGTTTACCTGGAAACTTTTTCAGTATTCAATTGTTTTGTGATGTCTGTGGAGACCAAATAAAAAGTAATAATGTTGTGTATGCATTGACACACTGGCTACGACAATATGTGCCTGAGAATATTCAGACTATTCTTAATTTTTCCCCAATTAGAGGTCGCAGTTTTTTACCTGCTGACTGTGTATTTCATCGAGTGGAAAAGATACTGCGGAAACGACCACTTATATAATCTAAACCAGAGTACGATGCAATAGGTTAGGTGATTTTAAACAGTTTGGTGAAGATTGGTGTGAAGAAGAGGATTTGCACTGGTACAAAGGAATTTTGGATTCAAGAGATGAAAGTACTGACAAACAAAAATGTGCCTAATGATGAGCCATTGTGTAGCTCTGTAAATTAAGGCTAACAACATGTAAATGTATAAACTGTAAATAACTATTTAATAATGTACACTATAACGAATATTAACTACCATTTTGAAAATGTTTTGGAATATCATTAATACAACATACATCATGATGTGCCTTGTTCCATTATTTGAGCCGCNAACATGTAAATGTATAAACTGTAAATAACTATTTAATAATGTACACTATAACGAATATTAACTACCATTTTGAAAAGTTTTGGAATATCATTAATACAACATACATCATGATGTGCCTTGTTCCATTATTTGAGCCGCTAATAATGAAATTTTAAAAATAATACGTTTACATTTGATTAAACAAAGACAGACATGTCCCAACAGTGTGTATTCAAAACTGGGCATGTCCATGCTATTCATTCAAAAGTAGACATGTCCATTTGTTTTTGTGAAATAATGATGGAAATGGAAAATTTATAAATTTTATATTAATAACCAAAAGTTGAATACTAAAATGACATACAATAATAAAAGAGTCATTTTTCATAACTGTTAGTATCACAAGATATCAGTTTTTTTGCTTTCCTGTAAAATTATTAAGTTTTACATGTCTGGTTTTGAAAGTTTGCGCCTCAATTATGTGACAATAATTTGTATGAGAAATTCAATTTGTTTCAAATGAAGATTTTCCTTCACCTGAAAAGAAAGTTTGTGCACGAATCCCCTGCACTTGATAAACAATTGACCTTGCATTAATTAAAATGTTATTTTAATTAATATATACATTAGGTGAAATCTTTCAAAGTATTTTATTGTGGCTCATTTTGGATTTGATGTACCACTGCAAGGGTGAAAGTATATTCTTTANAGATATCAGTTTTTTTGCTTTCCTGTAAAATTATTAAGTTTTACATGTCTGGTTTTGAAAGTTTGCGCCTCAATTATGTGACAATAATTTGTATGAGAAATTCAATTTGTTTCAAATGAAGATTTTCCTTCACCTGAAAAGAAAGTTTGTGCACGAATCCCCTGCACTTGATAAACAATTGACCTTGGATTAATTAAAATGTTATTTTAATTAATATATACATTAGGTGAAATCTTTCAAAGTATTTTATTGTGGCTCATTTTGGATTTGATGTACCACTGCAAGGGTGAAAGTATATTCTTAAATTTTTTATTCATGGCACTTGCTAAAGACGTCACTCACAGCTGGAATGTCCGTTAATGATAGATAAACAATCCGCTACTTTGATTTGCAAAATAACATGTTGTTTTTGAGATTCCACGACCATGGGGTCGTTGCTCCACGCGTGCACTGCGGCAGTTGACATACAGGAAAAATGCTAAATGCATTTGCTGGAGTATAATAATTAATGTAGGCTTTTATAGTATAGCAGTTAGGCTGATTAATTATGTTTCTCAGAAGTTATGCCCTGTGGCACAGATAGTCTTTCCACTGACTTGAGACATCCGCCTTGGGCGCGTGGCCTTCGGTCATGATGCACACGGTCAGTGTTTGGAGAAAATTGTTCCTACCCGAGTTGGTAAATGGTGCGCAAAGGTCGACAAGGGCTCTGGGAAAGCTGTGGATGGTATCACGTCTGTAATCCAGACAATAATGAAACTAGTAGGAGAATGTCTAAACAGTTATTCTTTACGATAATGCATATACTAAATAAAATACTATTTAACACTGGCAATGCTAGTACCAATTATTACTATATACCATGTTGTTTTTTGACGTCCATTGCCATTTGTTTACAAAATGGAGAGCATCATTAATTTATCTGTCCTCGTATAGTATTGCTGGTCGGTGTACACCCATATGTGGACCAAAAAGTAATCCCAGAAGTGTTCTGGTTTTTTCTTACTGATCTGCTAATTTCTAAAAACTAAAAAGGAGGAAATATAAAATATATTTAACAAAAAACAGACTACACAAAAGTAAAAATATACTATAATTTATATATAGTAGATTAAAGTAAATTCTGAGGAACAAGTTTTGTATTTATAAATATCACAATAAAGAATAATTTAGATATGCACAAACAACTATTATAAACTAGCAAAACGGCCCGGCTTCGCCCAGGTACAGTTAAGTTTTATGGTGACACACTAATAAATAAATTGGGAAAAGACAAATAATTTATGTGGCAGCAGAGTTAAAAAATTATACTATGTTGGCCTAGGTTTATAACTGATTACGGCGACCCAAAATTAAGGAAATATTTTTTACCTGATAGCCAAGAAGTGTGGCATGTAATCTTCATGGTCCTGACATGTTTGTGCGGCTTCGCACTAGCTGTAATGGAGAATCATCATTGAGCACTTCAATTTGTTCAATGAACTATGAATTGACCGGGTTAATGAGCTTTATTACTCGGGCAGTATGGCGCCGGCTACTACCTCTAGAATCTCGGTCACTGCCTTATGTGTGTGTTATTGCTGCACCAAGTTAATCTTCCATGTAGCAAAGCTGTTATTGTCTCTGGTTCTAATTGGTTGTCGAATACTGCATGACTCTGTACTTGCAAAGACGAAAATTTGCTTGTGTATCGAAATTGAAAAACAGTTAGGAATGCTACACATTTTGTACTGTAATATGTTATGTACCACCAATGTTTCTTCGCAACTCTGCTCAGCTGTATTCTCGACACAGTAAGATCACTCTATCCCCCATACCACATACCTGTGGAGTCTACTGGCACACTCATAAAGAAAGGCGTGGGAGTCTTCTGTCGGTAAGTCCCAAAATGTGGGCAAAGATTAAAATCCAACAGGTGTACAGGAAATATGTTTGTTTGCACTGTTTGTGTTTTGAGTGTGTATCAATGACCTGTTCTGTGCTAGTAAGGCTCGAAAGTGGTACACTGTAGACTGAACCAATAGTACAGTAAAAGTGGTGGCGGGGTACAGGTTTTGCACAGCTGTACACACTGGTGTTTTCTGTGCGCATCATGTCAAACATGCCTGGCATTTGTAATTATTCTCAATTTCTGCGATACACTCGTTGATAGAAATGCACTGCTAATGCGCCTGGTGTGTGTACAGCTTGCAATTCATAATGTATATCATGATGCCATAGCACATAAGCTGTTGACAGTGTATATGCGGTATTCCATTACGACTGAGTAAGTCGTGGCAGCTAGAGGTTGCTTCGGTTGAACTGTTGTACCAGCACATACACATAAATATTCCCTCGCATACAGATGTTCTTTCTCATGATGTATTGCATTGGGTATGGTACGGCAGTTGACATTGTGCCCATGTTATGACTGCCTGTCCATTACCATCACACCACAAAAAGGTTATACATAGGTTGAATTCATCCAATTCCACTTCTTTCAACATGTGACATTTTGGTTTAGAAGTTGTTTGTAATATGTATTGGCAGTGTTTATCTAGAAGGGGATTAAAAAAACCAGTTTGTTTTGTGGAATGCATGAAGGTCCTACACATTTTGGCTGGGATTTCTACTGATGTCTGAAACATTATTGTACACCATGTGTGATGGGAGCTGTGGCTCATAGCCATTGATCGCCATTCGTGCAGGTGCATTCGCAGTTTTGTGAGTTTGTGGTAAATCTGTCTATGGTGGTTGTGCTCGCGACCAGGCACAACACCTTTGTCACAATAGCCAATTAGCATGCTGAGGTCTGCAATGTCATGATCCCCTTTTGCTCATGTGAGCTGAGTGCAATGTATGCATGGCAAAGGAGGTACAGCTGACAGCTGACAGTGTTATGTACCTCTCTGTATGTGGCAGACCACCTATCGAACTGCGGGCGATGCAGGTTGGAGGGGTGTTGCAGTTTGCATGCCCTTGTGTTTCTCAACTACTGCTCGGCTCCGCTGTACTCCAGTTGACATTTGATGTAATTGGAGTGGCTTTGGGGTAGACAGAAAATGGCCTCTTTGTGCTAGAATGTGAGGCACTATCATCAATGACCATAGTTTAATGCATGCATTTATGCCTTATTAAAAAATAGTGCATTTTTGTGAAAAATTTTGAAAACTTGTTTGAAGAGCCTGTAAGGTGTTGTTATAATGGTTCTTATGATCTTGTTTTTGTTGTGAACACTGTAACTGGCCCTGAACTGCTCTTACACTTATAAACTGCTGAAAATGTTTTACATTTGTAAATATGTAAATGTCACTGAGTTACAAAATTATAGAGAAATGTTGTACTGTTTGGTTTGGGCCTGAAAATTGTGACACAGTTACGTATGCAATGTCTCCTGTACAAGATACTCTGTTTACATGTAAATTATATGTATGTGTGCCAGTTTGGCATGGTTTTAGAAATTTGTGAAAAGTTACAGTTTTGGAGACTTTTGTAAGATGGCTTGTCAAAATTATATGTTTTTCCCGATATAGTCCAGCTGGCGAACCAAGTAGTACATGAAAAAATACATTTCCCAAATTTTCAGATTTGGGAAACATTTTATAAGAATTGTGATGTGTTTTTAACACTCGTATTTGCATTAAAATTTTAGGATGCCCTAAATTAAGTCTCTCTATGGCTATCAAGGTTTAAAAATGCAGTTTTTAGCTCTTTTCAGATTTGAAATCAGTTTTGAAAATTAGGAAAAATGTCTAAATTTAATGAAACTTGCTGTTTGTGCCACACTAGATGGGCATCAACTGACAAGAATGGAGTTCTATTGCAGAGGAAGAAGGACACAATGTAGAAGTTGCAGAGCATTTCATACATGTTTCTGGTGGGAAAACACTCGCCAGTCCAAAGACATGTCGCAGAAAATAATTTACCCGATGCTTAGTAGACGTTGAGGGCCGTGGTAGATCATCCAGGTAGCGGCTTTCCCCTGTGTCCTCTATATATTGTATTGAATACCTGTGGTTTTGTGAGTAATTGCTGACTATGGGCGATTCACAGCTAGCCCAATACCACCACAGTTGCCTGCTGTGACTTGTGAGTTATGCAAATACTTATATTGTACTACAATGTTCAGCTGTAAGACCTCTCCACACTCCATTTAAACACTGAATAAAATGGTATATTAACAAACACTGAAAAAAACAAACAAAAACCTTGTGTTTGCTGGTTGATGATACTAGATCCCGTAAAAAAGATAAGCAGTTTCACATGAAATAATAGGCAATATTGTGGTTCCACAGTTTTATTTGCCTACTTCATGGTCACATGTACAAAGGTGTGGAGATTCGACTCTTTTTGAAGCATTCCCAACAACAAGCCGGTGGGGTGGCTTATACAGGTAATGGGAGAGCAAATCTTCTATGTGAAAATTAATGAAATTACACTCCTGGAGTATAGTTGAGTCTACAGGAGAGGGAGAGACTTTACCCGTGGGTAATGAGTTTAAATCGAGTTACATTTTCCAAAAAAATAAGAAATTTTTATTGCCATTACATGATCAAAGTCGTTGAGGTACGCCAAAAGATGCAACACATACTCTCTCCCTATTATACGCCTGCTTCAGACTATGGATGGCGTTGCCTGCATTTCACACAAGAGAAGGAGAGCCTCCCATCGCAGGACATTTAGAACACAGTTTTCTAGCACTATGATTACATGATAATAAAATAGGAGAAATTCCCTTAACTAAATTTGAGTTTACATATGCCCTAAAAGAAAGAAACATAATCCCTTTCTGAAATCAAACGAATGGAATATATTGTTCATAATTTTGTGTTGTCAAATCTACATGAAATTATTTATCTGCTGGTGGCCCATCTAAGTCGATAAACATAATGTGCTGTAAATACATACATAAGCAAGACAACTAAATACTGTACATGACATAAAACACTTGACACAGGATGGTATCCTGCCTAGCCCCAGACTGTGTCCTGCAATGCACCCAAACTGCACCAACTGCATCAACTACTCCAACATGCTGAATGCAACTAGGGATGTACCACAAACAGTGCGAGGTAGTGCGAGTTGTTATGTTTCTGATATTTTGTACTTGTGTCTAAGGACTATGGAAGGTTTATACTCTTATGAGGGAAGAACTGAAGTTAATTATGGAGACAGAACAGATATTTAATATACTTTTTAGGAGTTACAGTAATTACAAGCTATTGGCGAGGGAGGTCCTAATAAATTACAAGATATGACTAACCTGAATGATACCATTGCCGTAGGCTGGGTGGTGAGTCGGAAAGCGACGAGCGGCTCGCCAAGCTGCATCTTTATGGCTTCATATAAGCATGGGTCCACAGACAGAAAGGCTGACAGACCGTGGGTGCAAAGTGTTGCCGTATTATTTAGTTTGACATGGTCGAAGTGACCCAGGGCTGGTTGATCGTTGCATTGCCCGGCACCATAACCCAGTGGAGAGTTAGTGGTGTGGGTCGTTCGGTCGATGGTCCAGGGGGCTCTGGATGCCTCCATCAGTTTGCAGATGATGTTGTCATGTACTTACTGTTACACTATTTACACCTTATGACGAGACTGTATGCTGTCTGGTATGCCTGAAATATGCTAGAAAAATTGCGGGAGGTACTACAAATGATGCAGCGTCCTATATGTCCCGATGACAATGAATTAACACACATTGAACTTTGTAAAGCGGATAACTCACCGTGTTTGATTACATGTAAATAGTGAAAGAAAACGGACCCAGCACTTACAGCCTGCCGGTGTCCTTAGAGTGAAAATAAGAGTGGTATTATGCAGATATGCGGTAGCATTAAACTCTCTGGTGAGAATGTAAGTGGTTCTCCCCTCGGTACAGTAAAGAGAGAAAACAAATTGTCTGGTTAATTAATTAACTACTGAAGTGCAGTGATTACAGCCTAAATGATGCTACCAAGTGGGCTCGCAGAGTAGGTGACCAATACCGCAGTTCTGGTGTGAGTGCTGAGACGAACTGAACGAGGTACATTGGCTCCCATCACAAGTGACGAGAAATGGCGTCAAACACTGAATGGTAAAAGTAACATTAACACTATGCAATATTATTGTAATGGTGAAAATTTTGAAGTTGGCAGGAACTGTCAACACACGAAATGACATGTTACAAGAATGGAGGCCTTTATAGGCAATGTCCCTTTTTTGAAAATATAATTGCTCTTTCATAATTAAACATTAAATACATTATTACATTTCTCATGAAAAGTGTTTGTATTACACTTCCTGTGATGCGTTTGAAATTCACTGGCTACAGTGTTGCCAGGCGGCTGTCTCCTGAAGGGATAGACAAGTCTACCTGGGCAAAGGAGTGTGGCTTGCTATGCTCGATTGCTCTGTATATAATAAAACACACCCCTGAATGTAGCTGTGAATGAAATGGTGTNGCTCTGTATATAATAAAACACACCCCTGAATGTAGCCGTGAATGAAATGGTGTTGTTTGTTGTGTTTGGAAAAATTCTATGCATTAATAGTTACACTTTGGGGCACTTAGCACTTCAACTTCGGCCTACATGCCAGTTGACGTCGCCCAGCAGTGCCTTACGTCGTATGTCGCGGCGCGAGATGCTGCGACATAACGTACAATGGCCCATGCGCTAAACGGCTGTGGCTTTGGGGTAAATACCGTTTCGNGTTGTTTGTTGTGTTTGGAAAAATTCTATGCATTAATAGTTACACTTTGGGGCACTTAGCACTTCAACTTCGGCCTGCATGCCAGTTGACGTCGCCCAGCAGTGCCTTACGTCGTATGTCGCGGCGCGAGATGCTGCGACATAACGTACAATGGCCCATGCGCTAAACGGCTGTGGCTTTGGGGTAAATACCGTTTCGGATCGCCTACTTATTTATTAAAATAGTTACCTCTTGTAATATATAAGAATGACGGTCTCTTGAGTTATATAATCCTTGTTCGCAAGAAGGTGTAAGTTCCGTTCTTGTCAACCTGCACTATGCACTCTTGGCCTGATGCGGTTGGTGCAGCCCGGTGTAGCTGGTGCAGTTGATGTGACTGCGGCGGTCAGAGTGGGCAAAAGGAGCTCGTGGACACGTGGTTCAAGTTAAGTTTCTGGTTGCGTAACTGTCCCAAATACTGTACTGCCGGGAGTGGTGCTCTGCTGTCGCTTTGCTGATGTGGTTTATAAACTATTATTGCTGTAATGTGTTTCGGATTCTTCGCCTGTCTTGGATACCAACGTGTCGCAGCTGTTCGCTAGGCTTGTCTGCCTTTACTAAAAAATAACATCTCTGCCGATGTCAATGAAAAAGAGATGTCCTCATCTCTTAGCGGGTACAGCAGAAGAAAAAGTGTGGGGGATATATTGATGCAGACTAAGTCATCTTCTGGCAGCAGGGCTTGGCAAGGATGGAGACTCTTCGCTACATTATGATTATGTTAGATAGGATAGAAAGAGAGAAGGGAATACTAAGGTAGATGGAGCTGCCAATGTCGTGAAGTCATCCATGACTACGCCTGAACGGCCAGGGTATTGTTCTGCTGAGTGTGAAACTGTAAGTTGCGGCGGCCTTAAACTTGGCATTAGCTAAGGCATGCAAATACTTTCCCATGCGACCGTGGCAGACCCCTCCAGGTGGGACCGATTCGCGTCAGTCTGTTCTTGAAGTCTTGCTGTATTTTTATTTTGCTGTAACTAAAACTGCATACCCTTAATGGGTGGCTTAAATTAATTTGAGAATAAGAATTTTGAACTACAAATTGTTAAAGATAATGACAAAAGTTATTGAAATGATAAAGTACAACATTAAACTGCACCCATCGCCAATAATAAAACAAATGCTGAAAGTTACAATAAGACTATTACAACACAATGGTGAAAAATATAGGCCTAATGAAATAATAAATTACATGATCAGTCTTAAAAGTCAGTGCATAATTTGTCGATGTCTGTTAGGATGGAATAGGATTTGCATTTGGTAAGTAGGAGGGCATTAATTAATTTTATTATAATATTAAAAATAAGTAAAACAGAAGAACAAAAGTTGTGCAGCGATGTGAGACCTCCTATATACCAAGTGTGGAAAGGGTGTATCAAGTCTTATGCTAAGTTAAAGCTAACATAATAAACATAATAAAAATGCACAATCACTGTCAAGCATTAACACATTATTCAAAATAAAATATGACAATTAATTTATAGTATTTACATATTTTTGTGTTAAATTCATAATATCGATTCTATGCAGTGTTTGTACAGTTTAGTAATCTCTATAGTGTAGTATTTTACAATAATTATTATGAAGTTATCCATCATATTACATTTTCTGTAACATATTGAATGTCTGCGGATAAGCCTGAAAATCATACAATAATCAAACTTAGTTTAAATGAAACTATAACTATTACAAATATTTTATTATCATCATCAGTTTGTAGAAAATTACTAAGCCTTATTTTTCTGACTGTGTTTGATAGGTCTATATAAAATATATTAAATAAGTTTGATAACTATTTAATGTATGTTTGGAGTACTCCGGTTTGAGTATAAGGGCTTAAATTTATTCGCATATATANAAGTTTGATAACTATTTAATGTATGTTTGGAGTACTCCGGTTTGAGTATAAGGGCTTAAATTTATTCGCATATATACTTTTTTTTCGAAGAAAATATTATATCACAGTCCTTTAAACTGCAAGTCATAAAAAATCGTAAGTTACAGCTCTGTTTTATATTATCTGTAATTACTTATTTCAAGTTTTTTTTTGTAACATTGAATAATAATCGAATTTATTGACAACTAGCTGTGCCCGCGGCTCCGCTCGCGTGGACTACAGAATTATTGTTTAGTCCATGCTTTTTATACTTTTTCCTGACAATGTCTGCACTTGCTTTTCNAAGTTTGATAACTATTTAATGTATGTTTGGAGTACTCCGGTTTGAGTATAAGGGCTTAAATTTATTCGCATATATGCTTTTTTTTCGAAGAAAATATTATATCACAGTCCTTTAAACTGCAAGTCATAAAAAATCGTAAGTTACAGCTCTGTTTTATATTATCTGTAATTACTTATTTCAAGTTTTTTTTTGTAACATTGAATAATAATCGAATTTATTGACAACTAGCTGTGCCCGCGGCTCCACTCGCGTGGACTACAGAATTATTGTTTAGTCCATGCTTTTTATACTTTTTCCTGACAATGTCTGCACTTGCTTTTCAATTTCAATGAGTGCAAGGCGAAAAAATTCGTCGTTGAATGTTGCTTGTGAATTAAATGGTAAAAATGCTTATTAGTATTTCTCTGTTATAGATAGATATATGTTACCGCGGAGTTTTTTAAGTCTTTTTATTCTACACAATTCTTTACTACATGCTATTGTTCCATCTTTAACGGTGTAGACAGCGTATTGCATGAGAGCGCGCTGGCGATAAACTTTTTTCCGACTTGATTCAATATTATCGTCACTGCTTATTCCTTATGATGATTTATGTAACAAAATATATACTAAAACCTGGCCAGAGAACATGGCTATGAATTGAAGAAAAAACACGTAAATCGGATAAGTGGTTCTCGAGTGATAAGCGCACTAACATACAGACAGAGAGACATTGAGTTTTATAATATGTATAGAAGATAGAAAAGGACGACGCACTCAACCTACTGATATGTTTTGTGTTAAAGTGCAAACTACAATAAAGCGGAGTGGTGTTGGTGTGTATGTGTAAAAGATCTTAAGCGTGTGTGTGGTAGTGTAATACCGGCCGGTTGTGATTATGTTGAAAGTGTGACAGTGTTGTTTACATTATTACAGACTGAGTAGCGGTGCGCGCGAAGAAGGAATTTTCTGATCGTTGTCATTGCTCCACCTACGGCGGGAAATGCAGTGTGGTGTGGCGCTTAGTGTTTCGTCACAGGTGAATCGTCACTCCTTGAGGCTCCATTTATGTCCAGTGTTCATGACTATGCTGTCAAATCATAAAAATACAGTTTATTAGTACAATGTCATCCTAAAATGATGACATACTTGTGGGCAAATTAAATATAAAAATCAGGGCTCTAAACATTTGAAATTACATTAGTGATTAAAGTTAATTTTTTTTTCAAATAGTGCATTGAAAAGAAAAATTTTCAGAACTTTTTTATAATAATTTTTTTCTCATTTATTTGTAATTTAAAAGACTAAAAGACACTGAGCAAGAATTAACTTATAGGTTTTCTTAAAATTCGAAATTATGGTTAAAATTTTATGTAGTAATTCCGCAACTTCAAATAATTTATTATACTACTTTTATATAAGTAATCCTGTGATTTCATCTCTCTATTACTTTCATCTCAAACTTGTAATTGTTTCCGTGTGCGCAGAAATGCAAAGAAAGAGTTGTGTTTTAATTATAATTATGAATTCATGCATATTTACACATTTTTCTGAGTATTTTTGAGAAACTCGATCAACATAAATATTACTGTTGAACTTATAATAATACGACTTGGATCAAGTAGCATACTTGAAATTGAATATGTTATTTAATTTGTCACATTAAGTCCCTGGAGCAGTTACATTATAGGCTATGAGACTTTTTGTATGGACACTGTAGATTTGAGTTATAATTACATATTCTGCAAAAAAACAAGTTGTGATACTGGTACTACATAAATACAGTTAGGGTCGTTAATTTGTTCTATAAAAATATCCTTGGCAGAACAAAAAACCATTTTATTTTAAGAATTGCACATCCATTATAAGCTTGCCTACTGTGCAACAAGTAGAGGCACTTATCACATTCGCAGGTGAAATGGGCGTGACTCTAGCAACTTTCCCATTTCGTTAGAACACTTCTAGTAACACACAGTAAGTCCATCTTACGCTCTAAATAAAGAAGGCTGTGCACCCTATTAAATAAGGGCTGGTGGACCTCTGACTCTTGCAAATGGCCGAACCACAGGGTTGGCTAAACCATGTAACATAGTTCCTGCTTGACCCAAAGACCTACATTCTGGCTGTGTGCAGTATTTGCATCCCAACAAAACTTTAGAAGGAAACAGTGACAAGCAAATAGAGGTAGTAGAAGAAAATAGAAAAATTGCAGAGGAGCAAGCAGTACAGGAAATATAAATCGTTAAACTTCAGGGCTAGGGGACATGTAAGCTTTGCAAGTTACGCGCGCCTCTCAAAACGTGCTCTGTACGTGTGCAAGCGTGGTGATTTGCATTTGCACAGAACTTTCGGCACAGCGTTTCCGACCTGCATGTGTTGAGTGCAAATATGACAGCGAGTTAATGGACACTGGGTCAACTAATTTCATGTAGAAATATCTTGAGAACTAATGGGTAAATATTGTATTTCACGATTGCTTAGTGAAGAGACTTATTACTGTAGGATGTGCAGATATTATTAATCAGTTAAACAGCAGAATACTGCATTATTTAAACAAGTAAATATCTAGAAACTCGTTGGGATCATTTAAAAAATGTATTGACTTATATGCTTAAGTAATGGAAAACCTTTAACTTACTCAGTTGTGGACACTGAATTATTAAATTAAGTTAATAAATTAATTTGAACTTAATATCCAACGGACACAGATGATGAAATAAAGCGCCATTTAGTGACCAGGTTGCTGTCACTCTACTAGATAGCTGAGAACAAAATTTTATAATTTAATAAACTGGGAATATTTGAAGAGGGATTACATAATAATGAAAGTTTAGAAAAGGAAAATACATGGCTTTAGCTTTTAATTATTGTATTAATATGGAACGTAAAGCAAAGTTATTTTATTTTGTAAAAAAATAACTGTCAAAAGAAAGTGAGGGTGGGTGGGGAATTTATTGAAATGGGGGTGGAAGGCAGAGAAACTGACGCAAGGCAGCGAGAGGGTAGGGAGGAACCAAGCTTCCACCATTGTTATAGACTATGGAAAGTTTATACTATTATAAGGGAAGAACTGAAGTTAATTATGGAGACAGAACAGATATTTAATATATTTTTTAAGAGTTACAGTAATTATAAGCTATTGGCTAGGGATGTCCTAATCAATAACAAGATATTACTAACCTGAATAATACAATCGTCGTAGGCTGAGCGGTGAGTCGTAAAGTGACTAGCAGCACACCAAGCTGCATCTTGATGGCTTCATTTCGGCGTGTCTCCACAAAGAGACAGGCTGACAGACCGCACATGCAAAGTGTTGCCATATTATGTATATAGTTTCTGGTGGCGTAATTGTCCCAAATACCGTGCCGTCGGGAGGGGAGCTCCGTTGGCGCTTCGCTGATGTGGTTTTTAAACTATTATTGCTGTAATGTGTTTGCGATTCTTCGTCTGGTCAAGATACCAATGCGTCACTACTGTTCGCTAGGCTTGTTCGTTTTTACTGAATCGTAACAGAGTGAAGTGTAAGCAGTGTTCAGTGTTCTGAGCACTTCCTGTTAACCCCTGCGGGTTGGACCCATCCAGGGAGGTTTGAGACTTTTTCTGCAAGCTGATAGAAAAGTATGAAAAGTTTTGCCCTCAGGTTTTCAGGGTGCCATACAAGAAATTAATAACTAATAATTCAATAAACACAAGAACATGCTAATTGCACATGGGACGCACCCAGTAAAACATATTTACATTACAATTTACTTTCAACCTTCGTGACTAAACGGATATTACTTTTGTATTTCACATTTTGTGTTTTTGATTTTTTTACAATTATTATATGTGTTCTAAAGTGTTGTGTGAATTTTAATGAGTGCCGAAATTATCTAATCATTAAAGTTCGCGGGCTTTCCCGACCGTTTTCTGAAAATATTGGCTTCTGGGTAATAGCAGCATCACTACCGTTTCCTTCCCGACGTTTCGGAAGTCAATGCAGCCTCCATATTCATGGCGAAAGTAACAGTTATTGTTGCTACTTCGCCCTGAAGATGTAGGCTGCAATGTCTTCCGAAACTTCAAGGGGGAAAACGACAGTGACAGAGCTACTACCCAGATGACAAGTTTTTGCGTTATGTATTCAATTAATTAGAATGGAGTTATAGCTAGTCACATAGTTTTGGTGCATGGTGGATTGCACTCATTCATTCGTTCGCTGTCAGCCAACTAGCCATAACTTGAAGATCGTGGAGGCTAGCAAACGTGCATCGCACTCCGAGCACCATAACCAATTTGAACCAATCATTTACAATAGCTATTAACTTTCTGGAACCTTTTTTGCATTAGTGCCAAGAAAAGCTGCCACACTTTCTGCAGGGTTTTCATCGCCTGCGGAAGTTAAATTTTCATTTTAAAATTGATGTACATGAAGCCTACATGGCAGGCTAAGAACCCAAGGATCGCATACTTTGGGTTTTCTCTGCGTATACGAGAGCAGTGTGAGTAGAAGCTAAAATACACTCGAGAGCCAAAAAAAAGGTATATGTGTGCATATGCAAATAACGGAAGTATGGAACCAATCAGAGTAACGCGATGCGGTCGGCAGCACCTATATATGACAAGAAGCGTCTGGCAAATTTGCTAGATCGGTTACTGCTGGTACAATGGCAGGTAAGATTTAAGTGAGTTTGAATGTGGTGTTATAGTCGGCACGCGAGAGATGGGACATAGCATCTCCGAGGTAGCGATAAAATTTGGATTTTCGCGTACGACAATTTCACGAGTGTACCAAGTATTTCGGGAATCCTGTAAAACATCAAATCTTCGACATCACTGCGGCCGGAAAAAGATCGTGAACGAACGGGACAAACGACGACTGACGAGAAACATTAAACGTGACAGACGTGCAACCCTTTCTCAAATTGGCACAGATTTCAACGGACCATAATTGATATGGGCTTTCGGAGCCGAAGGCCCACTCGTGTACTGTTGTTGAATGCATGACACAAAGCTTTACGCCTAGCCCGGGCCCGCCAACATCGCCATTGGACTGTTGATGACTGGAAAGATGTTGCCTGGTCTGACGAGTCTCGTTTCCAATTGTATCGGGCGGATGAACGTGTACGGGTATGGAGACATCCTCAGGAATCCATGGACCCTACATGTCAACAGGCGACTGTTAAAGCTGGTAGAGACTCTGTCATGGTATGGGGCGTCTGTAGTTGGTGTGAAATAGGACCCCTGATGCGTCTAGATATGGCTCTGACAGGTTACAGATACGTAAGCATCCTGTCCGATCACCTGCACCCATTCATGTCCATTGTGCATTCCGACGGACGTGGGCAATTCCAGCAGGACAATGCGACATCCCACACGTGGAGAGTTGCTACCGAGTGACTCCAGGATCACTCTTATGACTTAAGACACTTCCATTGGCCACCTAAATAACCAGACATGATCATTATTGAGCATATCTGGGATGCCTTGCAACGTGCTGTTCAGAACAGATCTCCACCGATTGCACTCCTATGAATTTGTGGACTGCTCTGCAGGATCCATGGTGTGAAGTGCCCCCTGCATACCTTCAGACATTTGTAGAGTTCATGCCACGTGGTCTTGCATCACTTCTGCGTGATCGCGGGGGCCCTACACCATACTAGGCAGGTGTACCAGTTTTTTTGACTCTTTAGTGTACATGTGTGTGCAATATCATCAATGTGTATTATTTCAAGTGTTGCCCATATCTATAGGGGACACGGTGGCTCAGTGGTTGGTCTGCTGATCTCCTACCAAGGCGAACGGGGTTCATCCCCAGCTGGGTTACTCCCGGATTTTCGCATGTGATAATTGTGCCCGACGATGCTGATGGTCGGCGGGTTTTCCAGGGGATCTTCCTTTTCCCCTGCCTTTTTATTCTGGCGCTGCTCTATACTCATATCAATCACCCTCATCGGCTCTCAAGACCTCGCTGTTAAGGGCCGCCCAAATCTCTTCAATCACTCACTCACCCCACGTGCATTTAAGGGGAACGGGACCCCAGTAACCCACCACTTTACTAATGGCCGATTTCACCAACAAGGAATAAACCAGCCCCCTGAAAATAGACATTTAATTTTAAGTGACCCTTAAGGATGTCGAGGTGTTTCACTCTCATTTTTGTAAGTGCACTTAGTTGGTGGTTTCTTAAATAAACAAGTTACAAAGCTTCTCATTTTGGAAGTGGTGCATTGTGGTTGTGTAACTTAAAGAACCAATGAAAATGTATATCAAAGAAAGGAAACAAACATATACACCCCTCCTTAAATGTTGGGTTAACTTTCGTTATGAGCATACAAAACATAACCAAATTTTTTTATAAATGAAAATTAAAGCTCTATCGTCTGCCGGACGAATATTAAGAATAAATTAAAATAGATGTCACCACACATACGAAAAATATGTATATATTCCATTCGTTTCAATAACCATGTTCACCAAAATATTTTGATGTTAAAATGACATACACTTATTTATTATAAGTTTTTAATTTCTCGAGGCTACTCTACTATCGTGGAAGTGTTGTGTTGCATTATGTGTTTTTTTGTGATAGCTTTTTTTATTAATTATTAGTGCCAAGTGTGATTTTTCGCAGCCAATGTTACAGCGGTTCATATAGGCCTGGGCTTTTTTTGACTAGTCAGAAATAATGCTGTTTTATATTTTATGTACAGTACTCATGTAATGTTTTAGCCTTGTCACATATATTTATGTAGCTTTCTTGAAGTATTTATGTATGCAATGCTTCATAAAATACATTAAGATAGGTTAATTATACATTTTGAAATGTGACTGTTGTCTTGTTTAGGCACTGATTGATTATTCTCTAAATGTAGAGTATGTTCCTTGCAAAGCCTTGCTAAATTACGTTCAAGATATTACTAAAAATCGTATTGTCATCAGAAAGCAATACTGGGCCTACATTTACTACAAGACCATCCCTGATTTTTCTACTTAATATAACTGTTTTATGTTTTACGCACGACATTACTGCTCTGTTTCAAAGATTCGGTAGATTAGTATAAGTTTCGTTTAACTTAGTAAAGCATTTATTATTAATATTCATTTTCAGTGACAGCAATAACATAAGTTGCGATTTTTAAATCTGTATTTTTGACGTAAAAACAGACCAGTCTAAACGACAATATTATGTTCACGATGCGTCCTTTATACACTATGCAATGTCTCGCCGATAATACTTCAAGTAATTACACATTGTGAAGAAAAAAAATACATCTCCCCATGTTTGAGACACATTTTCGCTGTAAAAATTACACGACTTTAATAGAATTTAACGAAAATGTGACGGAGTCGTATGTAGTGTAGTAAATACAAACATTTCCCCAATTATTACAAATTCTTTCGTGGCTTGTGCGTACTGAATATTTTATCTGTCAGCTGCCAATAATACTCCATTTTCAATGCATATATTGACTTTGCCTTTTGTAAATATCTTGAAAATGCACATATAAACAAAATGTGTGCCTGTCACGAATTTTCAGCTCAAGTTATATTTCGTCATAGATACATAGATTATTTCAGCAAATAAGGATTTGCATCCAGCCTCAACAACTTTCATACTATAGAACTTCTTCTTTTTATTCACTAAAACTTGAAATTCAAACTTAACTACTGAAATACTGTATAAAACATTTGGGTTATCAATAAACAATTTTTTCAGTAGCTGCTATTTTCCTTTTCGTTTATTTTTCTGTTAAGGGGCCCTTAAGGATTCAAGTGCCCGAATTCAGGCCTCCAAATTAAGGGCTACCTAGCATGTTTAAGGGCCACTTAAAGTTGGTGAAACAGTTCTCATCCACCACATACAGTGGATTTAAGTAACCCTTAAATTTTAGGAGAGGTTGGTGAAACCTGCCATCAGTCTCTTAATTTGACTATTAAGTGTGCTCTTAATTTACCATGTGGTTTCAATGTAATTTTCTACAGTTGTGCAATGCATTCAGATCCTCCTGTAATAGGCCTGCAAGTATCACAAGTGATTTTTAGGGAGCTTACTAACACAATATACAATGGGGATAAGTCTATGTATGGGCAGTCGACAGCACGATCCTGAGATCTGCAACAGCATCTTCACCATCATGTCATTATCATTTGGTGATAATTGGCGCCTGTCGTGTAACCCAAATTTTCCAAAGACCTCAATCTCGCCCTTTTTTGTTTGGACTGCTCCTCAACTGTGCAGCTCTTGGTCAACAAACAGACCAAGGACCGTTATATGATGCACTTCAATGTGGTGTAAAACCATCCCTTTTTCCGACCAGAAAAATCTCGGTCAATTTCGAAGTTGCTCAACCTATTCACAAATTTTTGGATAGGAAAAATTCCCTCACCATCAAAATTGTACCACAGAAGCAGCCCAGGTGTTGTGGGACCTTAGAAATGGAGCCAAATTGATGCTAAATTGATGCTGTAGCACTTGACAAAAGCATGCCAAAATCTGCCACTCGCCATTGTTCTGGAAGAAGCAGGTCACGTTCGCCGAGTGTACATCTTAAGTGGTGTGACATCACTACCACCATCCCCCTTCCACCTTGGGGACACACAGCTGCAGTGGCGACCAAGTGCAGGCGCACTCACACCTCCCTCTCTGCAGCACTGCTCCTCCACCAGGGGAATTATTTATCGATACTGCGAGACATGTGCCCAGGGGTTCACACCCCTCCACCGCCAGTCAGTACACCCTTCCAGCTGGCATAGATGGCTCTACTGTGAAGTACTAGGCCATTACATTCCCTCCCACTGTCAGTTTGGCAGATGCATCGCGATGTAAGCAATGGCTGGCCAGATGTTGAGAGGCGTCCCAATGCTGCTATGCCTGCAGTGTTTGCGCCTGATCTCACGGGATTCTGTGGTTAGATTTGAAAAGAGCACACAGTATTGTCAGTGTGATCACAAGACCAGCCCAATGATCAACCATGCTGCGAACAAATGCAGATACACTTGCGATAGCTTCAGTGAGGACTCGTTTAAATTGGACTTATATAAAACTCTTCTGGCCAACCCACATCAAAATTCTAAATTCAATTCAATTACACATTAACAACAACAGTGTGCGAGGTTATTGCTTGAAGGGCGAGCCACACTTTCATTGCAATGTAGTGGGTGTACCCAAGTGTATTATCCAGTGTGTCTTCTGCATCAGAACACTCAAATGTGAAGAAATTAAATTTTCAGTGCAAGCAGTGTGCAGTGCAAACCAAACCTGCCAGAATTATCAATGTGGACCGGGACTATCTACTTCTGCTGGACCCTTTGTTTCAACCCCTCATTCACCAGCACTCTCATGCACACTGTCATCAATGCAGCAGCAATGGAGCTAAACCACAGTCATTCCATCGCCATGACCATGGCTGCACAGTGCACCGTTACATGCTGCCACGCCCACTTTGACAGATGTAGACTCCACACCACATGGCCAGCAAGCCACATTGATACCAGCACAACCAGCTGATTTTCTGTTGTGAGTGCAGCTCGTGTGAACCATTGACACCTCTCCAGCAAGTACTACCACCACAAAAGCTTCGAGCTTGCATACTAATACAAGTATTGTGCAACAACATGCTACCACTGGTACAGCAGGTGCCGAAACCGAGTGAAACGAGTGAACTGCAAGCCTCATGGTGTGCAATACCAAAGTGTACTCTCAGTTCATGTTGCGACCTTATCTGAGCAGCATTCAACAACGATGTCTACCAACAAGTTACTATCAAAAATGCTTGACATCTTGGCATACCAGACAGCTCTGCCCAACCTGATATACATTTTGACAGAGCTTGATGCCATCACGGTCACTCAGTTTCCAGTAGTAGCATTCGTCGAGATGTCAGGCATCCCGAAGCCGCCATCACTACTGCTTTCAGTAATGATGCCACCAATCTTACGAGAGGATTTCCATGAACTGAAGAACATACCTGACCTTCACAAGCCAGTCAAACCTCGCCAGACTTCACGATGACCAGCATCGCAATGTAGCTTGCCAGTTTTATGGACAGCACTCAACAACTGAGCTAGTCAAGGCAAGTTAGGGGAGCTGCATTGAGTGTATTGGGGCGTATGATGCAGTAGGTGCAGTTGGGGTGCACAGCATTAAAGATGACATGGGGATAGGCAGGAAAACATCTTGCATCAAATGTTCTGCTCCTGCAGAGACTATCTGTGGGCTGTGTCTCATATTTGCAGCAAGGGGTGTTAGTAATAATGTACCTTGTCAGCCACAGATTTCACTATTCACTGGGGCGGGTATCGTGCTGCTGGCTGGTATGGTGGCTGGACACAGGAGACTGGCCCACATCAGTGTGGGGTGTGGTGTCGTCTCCACATGCAGTGAACCATCTCTGGTGTTGAATGTGTCACCCCCTGTAATGACATGGAGATGGTGAGCTCGCTGCATCACTGCTCTCACTATCACCATCACTGGTGTAGTCATGCCCCACGATGTGTGTCGCTGCCAGTGGCAATCTGGGCTTGCATTGACAGAAGCGGTTGATCACCTGGTGGCATCCCCTCTGGTGATGTAGGCACCTCTGCTATGCTGGCACTGCCCCAATTCATCACCTCCTCATTGGCAGTGGATGCCACCAGGAAGTGATGTAGTCGACAAAATGTCTGGTGCTACTGGGGCATCAGTTTGAGCTGGCTAGGTGAAGGAGGGATCCTCAGTTGAGGTGGTGGACCACATTGCTGGACATCATGATGCAGGCCGGCCATAAGTGTGCTCTTGATTTGTCATGTAGTATTCAACATGATTTCCTACAGTTGTGCAAAGCATGAAAGTCAGCTTGTAATAGGTCTGCAAATATCTCAGGTAAATATTAAGGTTCTAACAAACACAATATACAATACAACAACTGGTCGACTGCACTACCCTGGGATCTGCAAGAGTGATGTCGTCTTCACCATCATTTCATCATCAGCCAGCAATCACTGGTACCTGTCGGGTAACCCAAATTTTTCAACATGTAAATTCCTCCTGTTATGTTTTGATTGCTCCTTATCTATCCAGCTCCCAACCAACCAACAGGCTAAGCATCATTACATTAAATTAAGAAATGACCCTAGTCATGTGACTGTGCTGTGGTCGTGGATACATTGGCATTGGCGAGGCCCATGGCCAACTCAGTTATTGTTGCATAATTTACTTAACATAATAATAATTACATTGTGGACATACTGCACATTCATTGCACACACTGGAGTTAATATATAACAATAATTGCCCTACTTTTTGGGGGTGTAACACTAACTAGAAGACAGCTAACACTAATGGTGACAGCAGCTTATAAACATCTTGATCAGGGGTGTCACAATGCCTGGTGATGGCTTAATGTGTGCTATGCCCTGATGACATAGTGCTCTGTTAGAGCCTGTGTGGCTGTGAGTTTGGTTCCGAACCATGATGCTGTCCTGGCCTCATCCACATGGTCGGATCAAAATTGGACTCTCAGTTGACTCATGCAATTTCGGGGTGAAACATGTGTTTTCCCAAACATCGACAAGATAATGTTGCTGACGACCACTCCAATGATCTTGTCGGCATGGTGCTCAGCCAAGGTTACGGTTGTTATGGTGGCACAATGGATAGTCGCGAGAGCACAATAGGTTGTCCTCATTTTATCACAAAAGGTTGCTGACCCTGGAGTAGCTGGCAGCATGTCCGCCTTTGATCTGGTCTTGTTTCTGACTTATCATGGTGGCAGCGCAGGCTAAAGGTAGCCCAGAATGGCACCAAAATTAAAAAAAATAAACATAGTTAAAAAAAACATTCATATCAAGTTTTCATAATGGAAAACGACTAGTTTAGTCACATGGAAGGGAGACCACTGTATCGGGATGGAAATACAGGAGCAGGTAAAGCAGTGTTTGTTGAAATGGGAAATGTCTGACTGAAATAATGGCGATGTTAAAAAGGCTCAGTCAGGTTGTGAGCCATTCGCTCACATAGCTTCTCTTAGAACATCCACTTGTTGTAATCGGAGTAGAAGGTGGTATTAGATATATCAGTTCATTCCTAATTATAGAGAGTGTTGGTACACTAAAACGTCCAAAATATACATAGTAAGTTTATTATAGGCCACCTCACACACTGATAAATTGCCTATTACATTAAGAATACTTGTGGAAGGATTCAATCAGATATATAAAGAGGAGACAGCAATCAATGCAGTCGACATGCCAATGACATGTGAAAGACAACATGTAACATCCATTTCAAATGCATTTTATAAGCTTTCACATACTAAACACTTCGTAGAGGTACTGACACAGATCCAGCATCTGTGGCATGCTGGCAACCGACACTGAATAAAAGTGAGCACTGGACTCATAGTAAAACACATAGAGTTAAGTTACTGGGGTGCATGCGTCTGCAGGAAATGAGAAGTTACTACTGCCAGGCAATGAAAGAATTGAAATATGGTGCAGAAACGAACGAATTACTATTCCATACTACATGGTTATAATAAAAGTTTGCTGATCTGGGATCAGCTGGCAGCATATCAGTCCTCGATCTCGCCTGATGTCAGACCAACATCATAGTGGCAACCCAGGCTAAAGGTAGCCCAGGATGGTGCCAATATATAAAAAATGTAATAAGCAAAATGTGAAGAAACATGAACATACAAAACTCAAAGAAGTTACAAACATAATCACATAAAAGCATTTGGAAATAAATACATTACAATTTGATCCTAAGAAAAATACACATTTATGCACTAGGCCACTCTAGAAATATAATCTTCATTATGTTGTAGTCATCGTCATCGTGTCACTAGCTATCAGGAAATTAATGTTGTAAGGGCGCCACTCAGTTGATTCCTCCACTGAGAGGGTCATAACTCTCTATCCCAGGGCATGTTGTAGTTCTGTCGCGTGGTGATTTCCCCCTCGACGACACTCTTTATGGCACACCCTCCATCGAACAGAAAAGAGAGCATCGGGAAAGTGAGTGTCCAACTTCGTGTGGTTTCCCTCCCACTCGGAGTCGTACCTGAGCCTTGAGATCCTGGTTGCACTGGTCTGTGGGGCCTCATGGGGGTGATACACTGGGGTGGTATGTGATGTCACTAATATCTGGTGGCACCATCGCTTCCATCGCCTCCGGTAAACTGGCTACCATTGTCTGTTAGAACTATTATGGGGAACCCACACCACAGAAAGAATTCAGTTTACAGCATTGCACATATAGTTGGTTTGTGCACATTACTAACTGCGTATGCTTCGATCCAGTGGCAAAACAAATAAATAACGACAATAATAAATGTATTGCCGAGTGGCATACATCGACACAGCCCCGTAACATCAAGAGCGATATCTTTGAACAGATTACTTGGTTTTCGTGGGGTATGCTGTTCGATCCTTTCCCTTCTGTGTCTTTTTGAGTGATGCAGTCACTTACAACACCTAGTCAACACAAGGCCGAGGCAAACACTCGACAACGAGCACCATAGAAAGTGCCAGCGAGGACAGAATGCACCCGCCTTGCTGTCATGTACTACGCGAATCAAGTGACCATCTTGCTGTATTCATCTGAAGAGGTAACACTCGGTGTACCCTTGAATGCCATAGCCATCAGGCACACTGTCCATTGGAGGGAACTTCGGGACAGCTCGCGCTGTGATACCTAGCAACTTCCCCAGTGACATAATGTCGACCAGCCTACTGGCCAGGGAAAGAGTGCCATGAAACCCCATGTGGTTTGAAAAAGCAGGGAATAAAATACAGTGTGCATCAAAAATGTTTCGAACCCCATGTATAGTCAATTCAGTGTCATTTATTTATTAGTCATCCAATCGAGCATGGATATTCACACCCCTGGTAAGGGAATGGACTTGACCAACCTGCCAGTTTGGAATACTTGGAGTCGCTCACCGGTGAAGTTTTCCAGAAGTGGGATAGTCGATTTGCAATCCAATATTTCATAAAAATTCATAATGACCTTTATTAAGTGTAACAAATTCAATATGTATCTCTATTTTTAGCAGACTGCCTAAACTGGCCTGAGTAATTTTCAATTAAATTCTTTAGTGCAGTGACATACCCAATGATGTCACATTCTCAGACTTCATTAACGTTTAATTAGGGTAGGGTATGCCAACAAGATTATATTGCTCAATTCCCCAGCTGCAAAGCCATCACTGGAGTTGCGATGCCCTGCTATGATCTATGAACTATACTACGGGTCATTGGTATTGTCGAATCCAGTTCAGATTTATATTATTGAACTAACACTAGTTCAACCAGCCTCATGGAGCTTCCATGGCTGCAAGACTCTCTGGATGCGGAGGTCATGACCAGCCATGATTATGTCACCGCACCCCTCGCGGTTTACATCCACTTCTGCCCCACTAGGCGTATGGCTGTGATTTTATCACCAACTCCTCCAATTGGTGTATTATTTTATTGTGAAAGTTTTAATGCCTGCTATCTACCATCATACTGGTTTATTATTCTGTTTTCCCCTCCCAGTCTACAAAGGTGCGAATCCCCCACCCCCCTCGGGGGCCACACCATGCATGCCACTTGGGGCAGAATAACAAATATTTATTCTATGTAAATTTATTTTGTATCATTTTGTTTAAGCATAAAAGGGCTCAATTTATTTATCACTTATTTTTGGCATTGTCTTTGGCAAACCTTACAGAAGCCGACAAAACTTGATGTCACTCTGACTTGAGCACTCGGGCCGGCCGGCAGCACGGGAGGTTCGGTCAAAGCGGACCCCTTCGACACCTTCAGACTTGACTGTAATCACTTCACTTCAATCGTAATGTAACATACCTGAAACTTTTATTTTCTATAGTGTTGAGGAGTCGACCATCTGCCACCCTGTAATTTAACCAGGGCTTAACACATCATGTGTAGTCCTTAATTATATTCATGGTCTAGGCCTTTTTCTCCATGATGGTGATCGGCAGTCTGAGTGTCGAGTCAGCTTAACTTTATATGTGTATTGTAAGGGCACATGTATTACAAAATAACAAGTAAATGTCTAAAGCCAACACTTGCACTTAATTTGTTTTAGCCCTTCTGGGTTCTTAGGGTGCTGCACTCCCTTGCAGCACAACCAAAGTGAGTATAAAAGCGTGTGAGGTGGCTCACAACCTCATCAACACAATGGTGAAAACAAGGTAGGCATACTGGATTGCATGCACCATTTACATCTACAAGCACCACTGACCTTCACAGGATGCCTGGGACCCACAGGCGATCGACCGAACGACCCTCAATTAACTCATGCTCACTGAGGTGTGGTGCTGTTCATATTCACCTGTAAACCCCCTTAATCTGGTAAACAAAGTAAAGTGGGGACTCTCATCATCATCCCTGGAACCCCCTCGCATAAAGTAACCTTCCCAACTTGTGGGGCTATTCTACAAGAACAATGAACAAACCCATAAGTACAAGTGCGATGAACTAGGGCAATATAAATTTGTTTACATCCCAAGATGTCTGAGTGTAGCTTTGTTTCACATGCTTGCAACTTACAGCATTCAGGGCACTTTGTTGGCATTTATTCACATCTGACATTATTAAAGTGTAGTTTTTGTCCTAACTACAATATAAGTTTCCATCTCGCAACGTGCAGAGTAACTTCGTAATTCAGTATCAATTGCCCATGTGAGTCTACATCGCAAGACATTTTAGCGTAACTTTGTCTCTTACTACAACACTTGTTTACATTCCACGATGTAAACATGTGTTTACAACAAAGCACATTTAAGGGTTAAATTTTGTATAGTGTCTATTTGTAATATACTCTACTAAAGCACGCATGTAAAAAGCCTTCAAATACTTAAAATGTATTTTCGACCTTTTAACATGCAAAATTGAATTTCGGACATTCTCGCAATTTTGGGACAGTAGTAAACATTGGACAAAGTGGGCTGTCATTGTGGAGCATGGGACAAGCCAGATAGCTGGGCAATAGCCCCCTCCCCTCAGGCATTCCAGTATGGGTGGGCGTTGCGACAGACCAATCAGAAGGGCGCAAGCGAGCGTGGTCACCACCACCTTGCCGACCAAACTGGTATTTTGCTCCCCTATGCGGACTCGAAGGGAGGGTACACAGTCGTGACATGAACAACTGTCAACATGACAGCCCACACACTCCATGAGGGAAGCACACAGTAAGCTAGCACACAGAGCATTACTACTCCAGTCACATGATTTTGAAGTGCAGCACATTCCTGGTGCACAAAATCAGTTAGCCAATGAACTGTCATGCACGCCTAGCGAAACCATAGCAGCGGTGAACGAAGATGAGTGGGATGACATACTGCCCCTATAGCATCCAGCCGCAGAATACCTGGCAGAGGCACAGCGAGCTGTATTGTTATAGAGATGCCGACGGGAACAGAACCCAGCCTTGACGAACTCCGGGTTCAATTAGTAATGGCCCAACAATGGTGCCCCTAAACACAGCACTGTCTAGTTGAACTAACACAAAAAGCAGAGAATAGTGGCGAGTGAAATACAAGTGCCTAGAGACCCAGCCATGTCGGCTGGAAGCGCCGTGGCCCCTCTATGTGTCAAGAGGTGTGCAGCAACTGGTATTACATCATGCACATGCCAATCAATTTGCAAGCACTCAGGCATACTATAAACAACGTGAAATGTGCAGACCCACTTTTACTGGCCAGAGGCCGCTCGTGAAGTTCGCCGCTATGTGTGCGAGCGTGTGCCCTGTAATAACTTCAAAAGCTGCCATGCCAATGGAGTAACACAACCACCACGAGTGCCGACCGAGCCATTCGAGACAGTCTCACTAGACCTGATGGGCCCTTCCCAATGAACAACTGCTGGAAAGCGCTTTAATATAGTATTGAGCGATGCATTTTCCAGGTGCCTATCCAGTCTCCAGTGCACGAGCACACCGAGTTCAACCCTTGCTGGTGTTACCCCAGAATGTTACTGACCTATAATGGCACCCAGTTCACAGGAATATAGTGGCATGAACTGTGTACAAAGTGTGAAGTAGTACGTCACTCCATGGCTATTTACCACCCGTGGCCAAACACAACTAAGCATCGAAACCAAAACCTCAAGACACAGTTGCGCCTGCAGGTCGGAAAAAATCACACAGCCTGGGCCGAACACCTGCCAGCTGCTCTATTCACCGTTAGGAGGTATGTAAATCTTGCCACGGGCCAGTCACCTCCCGCAGTACTACAGGGCTGTGAACTGCTCCTGCCCAGTGAATTCGCCAGCTGGCACACAGAGAGCTCGAGCGAAGCCGAGGACAATACAGCTTGGCAGAATCAACATGAATCAAACCTGCAGTCCACCCNCCCCCCCCAACACAGGCTTAAACACGGACAAATTGCATATGTTCGAGAACATAAGCTATCAAGTAGTGCCAAGAATTACTGCACAAGTTTCTCGCCTAAGTGGAGCGGACCACATTCGGTGTTAAAAACTATAGGCTACGCAACCAATCTCATAAAGGTAAGAAGTCAAAGGAGAGTCGCCATCCACAGAGACGACCTACGCCTGGCGGTCGAGAAGACTGGCACCGAGATGCCCTGTGTTACGACGCCCGATCAGGAGGGAATCCACACAAAGAGCAAGGCGACAGGATCAATTACCCCTAGAGGAGAATCAGGAGTCTCGAGCCCTGAAACTTATGGGAGCGCCCTCTGGTGCCTGTTTCCGCCTGCGATGCAGGCATCTCGACATCCCCAAGGGATGCAAAAGAAACACAGGAGCACATTGGATAGTCGTCCCTGCTAGAGTACAATGCAACAACAGTAGCCTCTGCAGACCCGACCGGGCCCATCTTCAGCACATGATGCCGTCCATGAGAGCTGGTCTCAAAACTGGAAGGTGATGCCAGCTGTACCCAGGGTGGCATCGGTGCCATCGTGGGTGGCTAGGTGTAGTACACTGGGGTATTATCAGATCTCTGTTGGCGGTATGAGGGCAGGATGGACGAACATGTGATTGGCTGCTGTGTCTACCAAGGCAAAAGTTGGTCGCTGGTTCACCTCGATGGGTATGCGTAGCAAGTTGCTTGCTCCTGTCGGCACTTGTGTTGCCATCATCTGGTAGCAAGTTTGGTCCGGATGCTTCTGTCCATATGAGGGGAGGCTAGCATCTGGCGAGTCTCCCCTCACTTCCAGCTTTCCATCAGGACTGGTGCATTTCGAATCGGGCAATCGCGGTGGCAATGAAAGGTTGGCACCGGACAAGTGCGACACTGAAGTGGTCGTACTTCGTATGGTCGCCATTCCTTCGGCTCTTCTCGGCCACATCNGGGGGGGGGGATTCTTGCAGCTAGCAGTTCGGGTGGAGTTAGTCGAGTCCAGCTGCCAGTGATTCAGCTGCTACTAACTTCCTTGGTCGATGCGTTGCAGATGTTAAACAGTCAGCACGATCTATGTTCTGCTACCACCACTCGTCGTACATATAATTTCCACCACTTTCCACAGGATTATCATTATGAAGTGTTGTAGGTTCTCATGTAGTCGCTTGGTGATGTGTGGAAGGACTTCTTTCAGTACAGAATGGGGCTGAATATGGCGGAAAAGTTTGAGTTTCCAAGCTACGAAACTCTACTGAATCCTCTTCTCACCGTTTCTCACCATATAATTGGATGTGGCAATCTGTTATCGCTTCGTCCAATGCGAACTTGTCTTTATGTCCTCCAACAAACTCGAGCCAAGTGTTGACCATTCGTTGCCAGATTGATCACCATTCATGTGCTGCACTGCACAGCTATGCTCCTGCATACTCTGCCCACTCCTCTTGTAGTACCCCATTAATTTGCAGTTGTTTGCCGCAATGTCTGAGGAACATGTCGACTTCCTCAGTGTTTGCATCAGCAAACTCTGGTAGAGCTATGGAATGCTCTTACACTTAAATAGGAGTATACACTGTCCTAGCTGTATATGCTTCTCTCTCTCTCTCTCTCTCGACACTGTCCTGTCCATGTTGGCAGGTGCTCCTAAGGCCTTGACACAGCCTCACGATGCAGTAGTGCGGAAGTCGTGTAGCGCTTGGTCTGTGGCATCATCGGTACAGTGATCTCCATGCCTCCTTCGGCTCGTTCAGTCGGTGCATCGCGACCCCTTGTGAATGATAAACACGCAAACACCCCCCCGGTTAAAAGTCACCAACTCTTTCGCATATGTACAACATCAGTGGCATATGGTATGACAGGTTGCACACATAATAAAGTGAATCCCAGTTGCATCACAGTTGGTGTTGGCACATGCAGTAATCACTTTGACTGGGGCACCTAAGTCCATGAGATGTTCTATTTTCATGCATACCTTATCTTTGTTCTCTGCACAGCAACACATACACATATGCTTCCAGCCACACTCTCCCGAGAGCAGGCCGACGTCTCGCAGAAGCGCACATGACCTGCACAGTTTTGTTACTAGTGGAAACATACCTGCTGGAGATAGTCCATTTATGCGTGATGGTGTAGCTTAGCAGCATCTGGTTAGGTAGAAGGTGGCGTGTCCCCTTAGGGAGTGGTGGTTGGAATGCGGCATGCTGGAAAATGGCAGTGTACTGACCATGTGGTGATATTTGCAAAGCCTCGGCATGGTCCCACAGCACATCTCAGTGACTGGTCGTCTTGCAGATGTTGTTTTACACCACACATGTTGACACCATATGTCACCATCGCCATTGTGTCACCGGCTGCCAGGAGGTGATGGTGGCCAGACAGTAACATATCGAGGGATTCGACATGGTGCGAAGTTGGGAATAAATGTTGTAGGGGCGCCACTCAATTAATTGTCTCACTGAGAGGACCATGGCACTCTATCCCAGGGTGTGTTGCAGTTCCGCCGCGTGTGACAATATTCCCCTCGACGACACACTAATGGTACACACGGTTGTATGCATGGTGCAGAATACCTAGCTCACTACTTTCCAATGTCAGTCATAGAAACGCCACTGTCCACTGTACCTTGACTGGCAATGCTTAAATAACCCTATCCAATAAAGGAGGCGACCATGATATTAAGTGGTTGTTGCAAATTCCTTCAAGTATGTGCCACACAGATACACAAACAAAACAATTAATTAAACACATTTAATGCAACATTTCAAATAAAACAAGACAGCTGTTAAACAATGATATGACTATGTTACATCAATAACTGTCAGTCGGTATTAAACAGGAGCCTATGGAATGGAAGCTGAGAAACAAATGTGAAGCAGGGAAGCAGACGATAATGAAAGAGCCCTTAGAGCTAATAGTGTCAATAAAGGTGCATGTTTTATGTGTAGTTAAATGGGCGTGACTTAGTTTTTAAATTATTCTGAATAGTGGCAAAATATTGCACAGCATTTGGTTCCATGTTAAATTTGGCAGTTGTGGCGGATTGAACTTTTACAATTACCAAACCATGTTTTACTATATTTTAGGTAAAAAAAAAATGCTTATAATATGTAAGGTGAACTGCGTTGGATACATATGTTATTAAAGTAAGGTTAAACCTCTGTAGACACTTTGTACTTTTATAATAGTGTGGTATCCATTCGTTTTTAACAATAGCAAGGTTTGATATTCACGAACATGCTAGTAAAGTGTGCAAACGCATGCATTTTGTAACAGCTCTGAGCCAGAAAAGTTTGGAAACATGCGCGAGTAGTACAAATGGAAAAAAATGTAGGGACAATAGTTACTTCACCTACTTGTTGTAACCAGGCTTGTGGATTACCTGGTAACATAATTTAATATTTAACAGTGCGAGTTAAATTTTTCACTCTTTAATTCTGTGTAACCCAACTGAAAAAGTTTTTAAATATTGTAATTACATGTGCAGAGCGTACAAGTTTGTCCTAAAAAAGTTGCCTCTTGTACATATTTATTAAAAGAACTATAATGTTTATATTTTTTATTGGTTTATGTGCAGTGTCATTTTTGAGATATGCATTGAGAGGTTTTGTGAAGAGAATTAGAAGCAATGGTTTGCTCGTGTCCCAAAGAGAACACAAAGTCCTCAGGATGGCCCACGGACATCCCTTGAGGATATTTGAGGCTATAACATCCCCAGGATAAACTGGGGATGTCGATTTAGGATGATCCCATAATCTCCTAAAAAGGATGTCCGTAGGTCATCCCATTACACTCCATAAAAAATACATAGCTATTTACTCATCTCAGAGATATCCTCGTCGGACGAACATGGGATATCCAAAGATCGTCCTTGTAAGTTGCCTCGAACATCCCAATACACTCATTGAAAAGTACATGGCTGTTTGCTCGTCCCAGAAAGCTCCTCTGTGGATGAACTTGGGATATTTAATTTGCACTTTTTGAAAATTAAATACCTGAATACTTGTCCCAGGAGGCTTATTTTCAGTCGAACATGGAAAGTAGTGTGCTTATGGGTCTCTGGGGGGCATGGGCTGGGGCTGTGGTGCCATCGTCCATCATCATCTTAAAATTTCTAGTTTATCCGTCAAACTTTTCTCTTTTTCCCTCTAAAATTGATTATTTTCCTTTTGAAAAAGATCTTTTCCATTCAAAATTTTTATTTTTTTCCATTTAAATTTCCCCTTTAACACGCAAAAAAGGACTGAGCCCCCCCCCCCTAACCAACCATTTTGCAATAACGAACAACCAAAGGCTATTTTCTAGCCATTTAAAGAATTTGGGGGGCTTGATTCCTTTACCAGAGGGCATCCACCCCTCTCACCAGCTTTCCTAGCCAAGCTTTCCTCGCCACTTTCCCTCCGCCCAATCATAAAAATTAAGAAAATACACAAAATCATAAAACAATTCTAAAAAATCGAAGAACATGTAAAATTACCCTACACTACCACTCGTTCATCACATCACATTCACCTCACCCCTCCCCGCCCAGTACCTCTGGCAATTATTATAACAAATTGCAAAGAGAAATTTTAAAAAATCTAAAAAATCTAATAACTTATAATGTTCCACTAACCTAACCCTCGTTCATCCTACAACCTCGCCTCGCCCCTCCCCAGCCATAACAACGTGCAATTATTCTAATAAAAGGTCACAAAAAATATTCTAAAAATCGAGGAACATGTAACATTAGACCCCCTTCCCTTGCTCGACCATACACCCCCCCCCCCCC
>NQII01000015.1:550887-587542 GCA_002778355.1 Clitarchus hookeri
CAAACACAAACAAACTCATAACCCTCACGAAAAGCCTCGACCGCAAACCTTCCCGCTGCCCAACACCTATTATCACACTGCTCTTGCGGGTCAGGTCGGGTCGACCTTCGCCCTCCTCGTTCCAAGCATGTTGCGTCCAACCTGATGAGAATGTGTTACAACATCAAAGCAGTCTCATTTTTTGTGCACTTCATTTCAACATATACCTGTGTTACCTTATCATTGATTGTGCACATTCAGTGATATGCCAATACAGCAAACATATACGTACTAACCTTTATTTTGCCCTCACCATTTAATTTAATTTTATTATAATACTCACTTACAGTATCGACATGTAGTGCCAGATCTAAAAACCCAGATCATCATGTTTCCCATAACAGGAAAGCAGGCAGTGCACAACATGTAAGATAAATAAAAAACCTTTTTTGTTTATATTATATTATATATATAATGTGCTTCAGTTTACGAACATAATACAAAATCAGAATCCCAACAGTCTCCATACCATTGATGTAACATCTTCCCAGTAACACGCTCAACTTTTCAAGTAATGAATATAATCTGTTTACATTTTTCCAATTTCGAATATGTCGTTTATTACCAATCTAATCACCTGCTCCTTCCAATCAATACTAGGATTGATTCCCGACGATATCACCACGAATTACGTGTGTGAGATACGCGATGGACCTTATCATCGGCAGAGGGTATTTTCAGGGCATTCCTAGTTCCCGCAACCTTGCATTCCACCATTTCTCCATCTTTCCTTCATTTCACCCTCACCGGCGCTCATTATTTCGCTGTTAATGCCGAACCATACCTCCCACCACATCTCCCACTATATTTATATAATATCACATTTTATAGGCATAGATATGGATTATGATATTATAACAATGTAATTATGGCGAATAGTGTATTCCAGGCCGCGTCTTTTCGGGAATAATTTGGATTTCGCGTCAGAAATACTGATAACTCATGCTTTTAGTGATGACATATTGCAATTTTATAAGCATATATATTAAATATTTTACTAAAAACTATTCACGACCTCAGCGTATCTATGGAATCATAATGCAAATCTAATTCTCGTATATATAAATTCCCTATTGTTATATGTTTTTTACAACCATGTTCTGAGGGCACTAAGCATTTATTTTGAAGCGCATGTAAAAATAATAGTCACGAGCGTTTAATCATGTCAAGTAAACACGAACTGAATTCGGCAGCCAGAAAATCGGATGGCTTTTAAACGCTAACATAAGGTTCAAAATCCAATTGAAATGAACGTTTTATTTAATTGCACATGTAAAATTGCTGGCAGTCTGGGTTTTCGAAACGAGTGAGGTAAAGAAATATGCAACATGTCGCCACAGCACTAATCTAGAGACGATAAAGTTACTACTCTCATATTAAAAGAATATAGCTGCAGTCAGTACGCACATACACTTCTTTCCTTCCCAGCATCTCAGGTGAAAGTGTTTCTTTTTAAGTTGACGGCTGCGCTCATGATAATTGTAGTCCGACACTTTGTAAAGAGATTGCACACATTTAGCTAACTCCGGCACTTTCTAAACACATTCCATTTGCATGTGTGGTTCATTTTTAGTTTTGTTGAAAGGGTGTGTGCTAATCTAATATTTTTGTGCTGAATCGTTATTGTTTTTGTGGCTTTCAAGTTAGTAATTGGGTATTGTCTTACTTAGAAAAGTTATTATTGCCGAAATTCACATGTAATAAATATGATAATGTTTGAATTTAGGTTAATATGTTTACGCAAGTTTCGTGTATTATCTGCATGCTTTGTGTGACAATTTATTGCTCAGCGATAAACTGTTCGAACAAGTGTAGAAGATTATTCAATTTGACGCTGTTCCCAGTAAGGTAAGTCAGTTACTTTTCTATGATGATATTATATATATATTATAGGGAATGACATAATAATGAAGGTTTCCTCCATCCAGACCAATTGCATAAAATGTTATGCCCTACGTTTAACATGCAGATCAAAACAACCAAATAAATTTTATTAAGTTCATAGGAGCACATTATAGAAAATTTTAATTCCTTAATGATACAATTTATGATGTACGCAGAATTGATTGGTTTTCGTGTCATAATTTCAGTTTTAAACTAACTATTGAAAATATTCGCATATAGAAAATTTATATTTTACAAGCTGTTCACCATTCTTGTACATAATTTTATCTAGGTCCTACTTGTTATTAGTTAATTATAAAAAAGGCAGGCAAGCTTTAATTTTTAAAAAAATTTTATATTGCTATTTGTAATATAATTAAACACTAATCGTAATGTATTTATGTCACCACAGCAGGGCAAGGAAAATAGTTAACTTCTGTAATACATTTTTTTTTAAGTTTGACTTCACATTATCTTAAAATTAGCAGTAAATGTAAGAATTCATATTGTGGGCAATGCCGAGCCTTGAACCTTGTACGAGCAACCATAGTCTCAAGGATGTGGTGTTTATACAACGTGTATACAGAATCATTACGAATTAAAACTCCAGATACTCCTTTATAAAATAAAACATATAGGCTCACTGGATTGGTAAGCACATTTTATGGCACATATAAATTATAATTTATTTAGAATTTGATGTGTGATGGGTACAGGGGATAGGCATTGCACTGTTTTCACACCCTGCCATAATCGTCCTGGGCAGGCAGCCAGCCAGCCAGGGCAGGCAGGTGACAACGAATCTTCCGGGGGAACACCATCGGGGATGAACCGAAGTTGAGAGAAACAGGGTAGGTCCCTAGAAATAGCTGATATAATCCCTCGACGAAGGAATCAAGGGAACCCCCACCGAGAATTAGTGCCGACACAGCTCCCAGCAATCCCCGAAAACGTCCTACCACACCCTCCCTCCACCCCAGTTGGAGGGCGCCAGTCGCTGACGAGACACGAAATCCTACACAAAAAAATGCGCTAGGAACACAGGGGATTTCCCGATTTCTCTCTCGAGAAACTGCTGACAGCTAACTTGAATATAGCAGGAGATGGGGGGGAGTTGTAATCAGTGGTTCAAGATGAGTTGTTCAGCAGTGATGCGAGGCGAACAATGCAGTTAGTGCGAGAGGCAGTCGTATCACCAGGCCAGAGTTCGGACCCGGCCCAGGCAGTAATGTACAATCAGTTGTTCGCAGCTAGTTGTTCGGGAGCAATTATCGCCAGCCGAGACGGGAGTTGTTCGGTAGTACAGCTGCAAGACGAGATAGACGCAGCCGAAACGGTAGGTGAATCAGACATGGGAGTAATTAGCCGTGTGACGAGAACAGTGCCGAGAATATGAGTACATTCCCGGAAACGAGTCGCAGCCTCAGTCCGAGAGGCGCCATTACCCGAGAAGAGAACAGTGCCAAGAATATGAGTAAATTCCCGGAGACGAGTGGTAGCCCCAGTCCGAGAGGCACCATTCCCCGAGAAGAGAACAGTGCCGAGAATATGAGTACATTCCCAGAAACGAGTGTCAGCCCCAGTCCGAGAGGCATCATTCCCCGAGAAGAGAACAGTGCCGAGAATATAAGTAATTTCCCGGAGACGAGTGGTAGCCCCAGTCCGAGAGGCGCCATTCCCTGAGAAGAGAACAGTGCCGAGAATATGAGTAAATTCCCGGAAATGAGTGGTAACCCCAGTCCGAGAGACGCCATTCCCCGAGAAGATAACAGTTCCAAGAATATGAGTAAATTCCCGGAGACGAGTGGTAGCCCCAATCCGAGAGGCGGCATTCCCTGAGAAGACGTAGTCGTGCGCCGGATGGCGACGAGGCAAGCAGTCAGTCAGTCAGTAAGACAATCGTGGCGTCACCAAGGAGAGAACCCAGGAACCGCCGAAACTTCATGTGTAAATTCCCGAGACAAACCCAGTAAAAGTGCCGAGTTATTATGAGTTCATTTCCGAAAACGTAGTGTCAGTTTCCTAGGTGGGGAAGTCAGAAACGCGAGCCGGACCATTGAGGACGTCGCCGCAGGACGAGGAGACGCGCTCTCCTACAAGTAACGCCAGCCGAGGTCGCCGAGAAAGTACAAAGTCCCGGAAACTCATCCCAGACTTCCGAGAGAGTCAGTCAAAGCCGCAGGAAGAAGCCAGCTGAGTACGGCACGCCAACGAGAGGTAGTCCGAGGGCTTGAAATAGGCCACCCAACTCACCATGCCTCAGCTACCAACGAAGACAACTCACCAAAAGCTGCAGTCACAGATAAGTAGAGAAACGTCTCCCTTCAACAACCTTCCCCGACGCATAGTATTAAGCCCACCAGCCCTTCAGGCCTACGACTTGCAGGGGGGCTTAGTCTCACTAGCGTGTGTAAATAACTATGCGATCTTCAGACCAATAAAATACTGGTGTGTTAAATAACGGACAATATGAGTATTTGTTTACCCCTAACGCAACAACCACAGGTGCCCTTAGTATGCACCAAATAATTTAACTAAATAAACTACTAGCCACCACTCTGTGTAACTCAGGTGTCCTAGTAGCGACAAATTATAAAGGAGTAGAACTCGGCATGCCATTTGTTTTTTTTTATTTTGGTGCCGAAAGTTTAGTTCAAACCATTCAAGATCAGTCAGAAGGTATGCAAATCACTTTGGTCAAAAGGAATATATAAATAATAAAGTAGGGTTCAGTTCAGTTATTGCAGTGTGGTATAAAACTATAAACATATAGTCCATCTCAGTACATTCAGTGTATATATTGTAACAAAACGGTTTATTGTATTTTGCATCTTCAAACAACATTATGCTGTAATTTTCTTGTTAGGATACTTTAATCAAAGTCATGTGTTCCTGTACTTTGGGGTGGTCTACAAATATGGTAATAGATTTTTGAATGCTAATTAAGTCAAACAAGACTGAGATCTGCATGCTTTTGTTGAAAAGTCTCCCTCATCACATATTGTTTTTGTGCAAGGATATCTGTTTGTAAACTGTCTCATGCATGACAGTTAATTTCCCCCCCCCTGAAAACTTGTGTGTTAATAAATTCCTTAATCTGAAGCATACATCTCCATATAGGTGAAGCCTCATTTATAAAATACCATTCAAAGGGGCAAGGAAATAATACTTGAAATAATGCATAGGCCTAATACAAAAACTGTTGAAATACATTCACAGGTATTAGAATTTATCACATTGAGTCTCAGTACTCAGTGGCTCACACAAACTGACGAATAAGCAACAAGTTATTGAATTTTAAATGTTAACTGTAAACACGCTACCTGAGTATGTTTACCTTGTGTATACCCTACATATTTGACGTAAGTATGTGTATTTGCATAGAATACATGTACTATTAAGTAGGGGTTCAAGCGCAAGTATAGTTGTGTAGTTGTGTGAAAGACTGCAAATAAAAAGTAGGCCTAAAGTAAAAGTTGTGCATTATGATCAAAAATAGCACTGTAGAGGGGCATGACTTCATAAGCATGTGTGGTTTGTTTGTTTATAATTACATTGAGACGATATTTTTTCGTCTCGTGTTCAAGAGTTTACTATAAAAAGTACGTCTCGTTACATATTTTCATCGGCCCGTTATTAAATTCAGTTGTGGACGTTTTTCCTACCTTTGGCGAATAGTTTGGAACAGCTCTGTATGAGCACGATGTATGCTGCCTCGGCTACGGTGAAAAATACGTAGCAAATTCGGCACCCGATGTCATGTGGGCCTTCGAAGGAACAGCGAGTCGACCAGCATAGTGGCCGCCTCAGCGACAGAAATCCAACTACCGGGAGCGCCCGTGTTTCCAGCCTCGCCAGACGAAAGACTGACGTGCCTCACTACTATTGGCTATGCCTTGGTGACAACAGCGGTGTTTTGCAAAGAGCTGTAGGTTGAGGAGAGAAAAAGCTCACGGCTGAAATAAAAGACTGTCGCCGTGTAGCTCTGAGAGTCGTCTATTTTAAAATACATCTTTCATATTGGTTAAAATTAAATGTACCGAATTAAATGCTGAATACCCCCGTTGCCAAATCTGAATATATGTGAAGTTAAGACGAGGGGTAACGAAAGGGTTTTTAAATACATAGGCATGCATTCTTGGAGCTGGGGTACATGGTTCACAGACTCTGGAGGTGTTCACAATGGAGATACGTATTTTTAATTGTTTTTTATAATAATTGTAAGTAAAGAAGAAAGGCAGCAAATTTTTAAGTGTTAGGCTTTGGCCGGAATGTTTTTAAATGTTTTTAAATTGAAGTTTTATATTAAAAAATGATAACTTAAAACATGTGGATTTTAGGGATGAAACTTTGAAAATATACCAAAATAATGAAATTTTTTGAGATCGTAAAAATCATTATAAAAAATTTTGTATCAATTTTGATAGTTCCTTTGCTAAATATTTAATTAAATCTTTTCGTAAAAGATTATGAAATATTGTATTAAACATTTGGTATTAAAGTAGTTACATAAAAGATTTAAGGAATAAATTTCAAGTTTTGTAATTATGAAATTTTGTTTATTTCCCATAAAATGTTTCCAGTTGCAACCACGTAAACAATATTGTTTGAAAGGTTTGATAAAAAATGCCAAGGCACCTTTATGAGACGACATGTTGCAGACCAACATAAAGTTATCACCTTTCTGCCTTCTGCTGATGGGTTTCCTTCGGGGGTGTTTCCAATGTCTCCACCCCACAGGGCGTAGAGGGCATGTCAAAGCTACGCACTTAGCTGTGCGTGTTGCATAAACTGTTGCATTGTCTGCCTAATTTGCTGATATCTTTCCATTAATTGCATCCTCATGCGCAACACAGCATGGTCTGACGAGACAAGATTCAAACAGGCGCTATTTAACGGTTTTATGTCCCAATTTTCCTTTAAAGCCGCACTAAAAATAACTTTTAAAAAATTGGGCACCCTAAAAATAGCCACAGCATGAGGATGCAATTAATGGAAAGATATCAGCAAATTGGGCAGACAATGCAGGGGTTTGTGAGCGAAGTATTGGGATTGGTGGAAGTGTTAAGTCTCCCATGTAGCGAAGAGTATTTCACGGAAATAATGTTTCATAATCTGTTGCGTAGTAATAGTAGTTTTTTCATGTCTGTAGAACAGCCTAAGACTATAGCGTAGTGTCTTGAGCTTGTGATTCGTGTGGAAAAGACTGTTTGAGACTGTGCTGGAAATACAAATGAGAATAAGGGAGTGGGTAGTAATATACGAGGAAGTTTTCAATCTGGTTATGTTAAACCCATGGGAAAATCGAAAGCCGCAGTAATGAAGATGGATGCTGTAGCTTTGCAAATATATTAGGTCCCACTCTGCAAAATTTGAAACGGGAAAAATACACCCAGACTGTGATTTAAGCCAGGGAGCCGGACAAGGGCGTAGAAAGAGTTTACACAAATGACTTTCGGTCGAAACAATCAGTGCTGATACAAAGTATAGAGGGGATAGTTAATTAAAATAACCTTTAGGACATTCAGTTATTTTGTGACAACATGGGACATGTTCGTGCACAATGTCCAATATGTTTAAACCTGCTGGGATAAATGTAGAACATTTTTCGTTTGAGAAATGTTATGGGTGTTTGTACGTGCCAAAAATAATACGAAACCAATTTCAAGTAACTGCATTACTAGATTCTGGTGCCTCTTGTTCGTTAATAAGTTAAGAATTTTGTAATATACTATTGCGGGCATTGCCAAAAGGATTGATGAATTTGGAAAGGGATGAAAAGGAGGATTTTTCTTTAGCTGATGACGGTGTGATATACTCTGTTCTGCAAGGTTTAAAATTAAAACAGAAAAAGGTTCTTGGAAGTTTAGTTTTCGTGTTCTTCCAGGTTTGAGTCATGAGTAAATACTTGGGATTGATTTCCTAGGGAAAACTCGTGCCTCATTGTAGGTTGCTGAGAGGCTTTTGCGTTTTGGATTATGTAAGAGTTAGCCTGTCTTTGGTTACAACCAGTATGAGGTATCGGTTAATGAAAACAGAAAAGTTAACAAATGAACAGGAACTTGATATTAAAAACTTTATACATGAATTTCAGGATGTTGTGACTTCAAATTCGGGTCATTATACTCAAAATCCGATTAAATTGAAACTTAGTGACCATGAACCTGTAGTGTCTGTTCCATATTAAGTGGCTCCCCCAAAAATCAAAGCATTTAGATCATTGATTTCTGAATTAAAGAATCAGAATATTATTGAAAGTCGAATAGCGGTGACCCATGCGTCTCTGGAATTCTTTTAATTTCTAGTGGTGCTTGTAGATAGAAGGAGCAGATAATCCACAAGCGGCTACCTGATTCTAGATGTTTATATTGGTGTTATTGTCAGCCATCTCACACACTTTTATTAATACACCTCGTGTATTGCAAGTGGGTGCAGCGCCCTAAAACCCAGGGTTGTTGCACGAGTAAGAAAACACCAGTATGTGCTAGAGTCGTTTACTTGATCTCTTTAAATGCAGATACGTGCCCTTACAAAACATAACTGTTAAGCGGACTCGGCACTCTGTCTGCCGATGACCAATACGGAACTACGTGGCGTGAGCCATGGGTAAAGAAACTTGAATGAGCGATGCGCTATTCCCATGTAATGTTAATTACATGTCTATTGAAATGAAGTGGTTACAACCTAAAGTGAAGGTGCCGAGGGGGGTCGTGCAGAGCGACACTCCTGTGCTGCTGGTCGGCCCGAGCACTGAAGTTAGACTGGCAAAATGGCGTCAGTTTCAGCAAGACTTTGCAGAAACCGATGCCAGAATTGCATGAAAAATACATAGAACCATATTATGACTAAATGAAATTGTACGAAACACTTTTACACTTCGTAGATTGGCATAGGTGAAACACCTGCTCCTAATTAAGTGTTAATTACGTCGGATGTTAATGATGTCAGCGGGTATGTCACTACACCAAAAACTTGGTTTACTAGAAAATTAGGCCAGTTTAGGCAGGCTGCTGTGAAAATAAGAGGACATAAATATAACCTGGAACTAATTAAAACATATAAATTTAATTAACAAACTAAATGAAAGTCAACTATATTGATCATTGAATGAGCGAGTGAGTGAATATATTTGGGCGGCTTTTAGCATCAGTCTTGAGAGCCGATGAGGGTGAAGTGAAGTGAGCATGGAGCAGCGCCGGAATGAAAGAGCGGGGAAAACAGAAGATTCCCGAGAAAACCTGTCGACCAGCTGCATCGTCCAGCACGATTCCTACTTGCGAAAATCTGAGAGTGACCCCGGCCGAGGATTGAACCCAGTTCGTCTTCGTGGGAGGTGAGCAGGCTAACAGCTCAGCCACCGCGGCCACCTTGAGCATTTAAAATCTCTCCGATGGGCGAGTCCAAGTGTCCCAACTCCAAGGATTGGACGAATCCATCATCCCAAAAGGGGCTGGGTAACCATGCTCGATTTGTGTTTTTATAAAAGAAAATCCCTACTTTCGTTTCCTAAGGGGTTCGAAGCATTTCTCCACGACATGGAATTATATTTCACACACTTTGCACTGGTTTGGGGTTTTGTAGTACTTGGCACTAGGCCAGTAGTCCAGGCGATGTGATGTCATCGGGGGAGACGCTGGGCGTCGTGGTGCGAGTTGGTCTGACGTCCCCTCCAATTGATGGTGCCCCTGACGGCTATAGCATTCGGGGGGACACTGTGTTGGACTGCTTGTTTTTCGGCCCCAAGAGTTACTTCTTGAGGTGCAAGACGGTCACTTGAGTCTTGTCGTCCATGACGACGTGACGGGTGTGTTCCGTTCTCGCTGGCACTTCCTGCCGCGCTCTTGGTTGAGTGTTCGACTTGGCACAGTATCGGTTGACTGCGGAAGTACAAAAAGTCACAAGATCACTCGTGAAGGCGTGGTTCGCGTCAACATCTATGTAATTGAAAATTAAATACATATGTACAGATACAAAACTGTCTTGTTTTCCTTGCAAGTGGGTAGCTTGTAAAATATTTTAAAAAGTTTTCTTTGTTGCTTCCACTTTGTGAACCTGAAAAAAATTCCAAATGTGGTTCCGGCCTGAGGCAGGGTCACGTATAGATTAGAGGAGTCTGGCACTAATTGGAGCCGGCTGCCCTGGCTTCTGGCTGTCGCTCCGGACAGCCAGAAGAGTGGATTAGGTAAGATCAAGGATATATTAAAGCCCATGCGAAATGTGCTGCCACATGAGGCGCCGAACTGTGGGGCACCACACCAGCAGCATCTAAACTATTTTTCTTGCAATACATAAAATAATTATTGCAATCAATTTTTTTTAGTTGTAAATAAATAAATTACACAATTATATAATAACTTTTGATACTGATTATCATAGGTTTTAATTTATCTGTGAAAGCTGACGTAAAGTTTCTTGATAATTGTCTTTTATCCCAACATGTTATTAATGTTTATATCAATTTTTAGCTATTGGCACATGTGCAGGTTAAATAAAAGATATTTTGCTCAATACTCAAAGATATTTTGCTATGGTCATGAATATATTTTAACCAATTACAGCAAAATAGTATTTATTATGCTACACAAATATGCATCATTATAAGGAGTATATCATAAAAAGATGCTATGACAACTAGCTACTTCTTAAAACATGACAAACTTACGAAAATTTTAAATTTGTAGGGCTGTCACACACAGAAAAACATTAAAAAATTTAGGAGCAATGTCTTGTGTAAATGGTTTTATTATTTTGTCCTGCAGCATATACACACACTTTTTGAAACCACACTTGACCCACCTGGCATGAAATTCAGTCACACCTCTTGTTGATTTTTCTGAAAATTATTTGAAACAACATGGCACACATTCTTTCTCATTTAATGTGTTGCAGCTTCTATACTGGTGCATCCCTTGTACACTTGGGCACAATTCCATTTTCATTTTCACAGTAATCCTTCTTGAATATTCATTTCCATTTAAATTCTTTCAGGCATCAAATATCTGGTGGCTTATTTGCGATGGTGTTATCGTCTAGGCTTGTCTTCTTTTTGTGATGTGAACATAATATCAGAATATGGAAAACATTTTGTTAACCTAAATAAAGTTTTAAGGATATTTTTTTAGCCTGGCCCTGCTCTTGCAGGCTTACACTCTAATATCTGTGATTTGGGGCATGTTGGTGGAAGTTTAGTCACAGCTTTTGTTGAGTCTGATGTTGCCCTGTTATATTTTGTACCTAACATGTCGTCTGTGAAATTAATAGAAGGCAGGACTTTATTATTATTATTTGCGGAATTTGAATTAAATGTAAATATGCCTGTAAACTCTAATTCTTAACTCCATTTATGACAGTCTCGGCTGAACGCACTTGTTATGGTGTGTAAACAAATCCTCTTTTGCTGAAAAACTTCAAACTCTCGGATAGTTCTATTTCTTCTTCTATAGTTAACACCATAGGATGTCTAAGTGAAACAATGTGTGAAAAGTTAATTTCGCCACATACCAATACTTTTGTTTTAAACGAATTGGAAATCAATATTAGTTGAAAATTGACTGTGTGAGTAGTAGCTTCCAAAAGGCTCTTTTTTTTTTAAATCAAAAATCTTCCGAGTGGTTATTTCCGTGTTTCCCATTTACCACATCATTTTATTTTTTAATTTTAACGCACTTTTAATTGCGCACCATCTGAAAACAAAACCAATTAACACACATTTTAACTGAGTAATAGTTCCTCATTTATACCGAACATAATAGCCCCATTTGTATGCATAATAAAAACATAATTTACATAATATTTGTTTGAAGTTAAATCATTTCAATTCTATATTTTAATAAATGAACACTTCAACGAATTACAACATCCAATAAATGTAATACTTAAATAACAATGCATAAAGCTTTTGGGAGTAATCCTTTGTGTTAATCACAGGCTACTCGAGGCCTTCACAACATTCCTTCACATATCTCTATGTTCGACTGATTTTCCAAGAACTCCAAATTTTCTATCTCGGCCAGTAGTGATTACTGTCAAAGTGACATATTAAGATAAGAAGGCATTACATGACAATTCATATCCACGTGTACTGATTAATGGGCACAGTTTCTTAGAATGAGCGTAATAGCCCCACGAGCAAAATAGCCCTGATCTACTCTACCATAAAGTTAGATATTTTGGACATGTATAATTGATTTGTATCAAATAAAGAAACATTAATAATTCCTATCACAAAATCATCGTAAGGAGAGATATATAGTCTATTCGCGGTTTCTTCACGCTTTTTGAATCAAATATTTGAAAAATCACCTGGTGTATGACTTGTTTGGTAATTTCCTAAATGTCATGTATCACAAGTGTTTTACACTTATGTTAACATAAAAGTTCTTTATTATTGGTTAAATTAAATTTTTACTTATAATTTATCTACTATGAATAAAAATCGAGAGAAAACAGTTATGTTGGTAATGCCTAGTAAGAAATAGTTCATATGGAAAATATTATTAAATGCAGCGCGCAGGAATGCGGTACGTTGTTCCTTTGGTGTAATTTTCCAGATTCGGTTAAGCTTAGTTTGCATGAGGCGTAGAAATATCCTTGAAGAGGAACGTTAGCAGGTCTTCATAAAAGTTGGAAGTAATCGCGAATGAACTATAGTTAAAAAGAGAACGATATGTGATGAGCAGTAGCTGGGGGGTGGAGGCTCTATAACATATCTTGCATGTAGCAATAAAATGCCTTGATCCATCTCTGGATAAGACGATATGGGGGTAGAGGCGCAGCAGAATAATGATGAGGGAGGAAATGGGAGGCTCTGAGAAAAACCCTCTCACCATGGCAGTGCCCGCCAAACTCCCCACATGAGCCACCCCCCCTCCCTCCCCGATCCAAAATATCTGGCATGTCAGGAACTGGGATCGAATAGGTGACAATAGAGGTGATGGCACTGACTAACAAACTGAGCCAGCGCGGGTATTTTACTTTGTTCTCATACTAAGATAGTTTGAATATAGTATCTATATTATTTTTATAAGAAGGATGCAATAAAAATAAATAAGTTAAATGTGTGTAGAGGGATGTGAGTCAATGACCTGATTTAATATGGGTCTCATACCGCTGACTGACATAAGGACATACCACAATCTTAGATTGAAAACAAACCTAGTCCTGATACGTATGCGAATTAAATAGGTATGCATAAATTTAATGTATGTAATTAGGGCTCGAATCAAGGACTAGACTAAAGGGTTGCCTAAGCATTTCTGTAGAAGTATTCTTTGTATTGCTACAAATCACTGTTTAAGAACCTTATAGGATGTGTCTTAGACCATAATTTTTAAAAAATAAAAGTGTAATATAATTAATTTTCACCACACAACACTTAATTGGATACTTCTGCGGTGAAACGAATAAGTTGAAATTAAGGTTGTTGTTGTGCTTTACTGTGGCCGGGTATATTCATACCTAACCTGTCAAAATTTAAATTTTTATTATGATTTTATAAAGGAAAAATTGTAGGGCGTGTGAAGATGAAAGACAGAATATTTGCACGAGATGAAAACATTGATATAACACAACGGGCTCTGCATAAAATTAAATTTTTTTTTACATTTTAGTATAACAAATTATGTGGATACTATAGGAACCAGATTAATTTGATTTTGTGTTGAAGACGTAAAGATTAGCAGCCTACTCACCGGAATGTCAATCGAAATTAAGATGCTTCTACAGTTATTAAAGATTTATACAAATGCTGTTTCTGGGATAAGCGTAATTGATGTTGCAATCGAAGTATTTTGATAACACATTCTGCCATTTAATATAGGTATCATACATTTAACACAATACAAAATATAATAAAAGGTTTAGATTTTAATAAAAAAATTTTAATTTTAAATAAGTCGATATTGTGTACATGAACTATATCTATATTCTTTGCATCTAATATAAAAGTTTGTAGGTATAAAATATAATTACATAAGTTAAATTATATTTAATAACATAACATGTATTATAAAAATATGCTGTTGGACCATTAAAAAGAGTTGGAATCAACCCGTTACCAAAACTCAGAATCGACTAGTATGATTACTGGTCTCTGCCGGAATAATTTGGTGATTTATTTAAATAAATGATGGTCATTCGGCCGTGCATTGAAATAAATAAAAGCTATATAGGTGTGTATTTTAAGAATAAATGTGGCCTTATCACATAGGAAATGAGGGCGCAAGAGAAGTGTGTGGACAATATTCGGGAAATTTTTATGGAGTTTGAGAGACTTTAAGGAAGTTGTCTTGTAATCAAAATCAGGGACATTTTCGAAAACTGACAGATGCCAGTGTCAGGGGAATTATGGTTCTAAGATAGTTTACACAACAGTGTGGTTTCAAGATGGTGGTGCTCCGGGCTCCGAAGCGTCATGCCTCTATTCCTATGCTCTTAATTTCCCTCATCCCTCTATTATAATCCTTATTAAAATTATGCCTACTTATACGAACCTTTTTCTAGTTCAAATAGTGCGTGATGATAGTAGAAACATTGAAATTTGGACTGCAGTTGCATTTTATTATTTACTGGGCTAAGTTCAATACACTCATTATGGGCCCATGACTATCAATATGAATCAGTCTTCAAAATATTGCACCATCTGTGGTTGGAAATAGTAACGCAAAACTATCGTTAGGGCATCTAATAATATTTTGGCTGACATTTTTTTTTTTTTTTTGTTTTCATTTTCCTTATAAGTTCGCTCCAGGATTTCGAAAGTTACAATAATAAAATGAAATGTGCCCAAAATTATACATATTATTTACAATCACCAATACCTATATTTTCTTAGCAAATACATTCATTTTCTCTTTTCAAATTGACTCCGTACTAATAATGTTTATTAAGATGTAATCGTATTTTAACCAACGAGTAGTTCGATAAAAAACTTCTTAGTACGAAATATTAAAATCAATTGTTAAGTACAAATTCTCCAGCTTTGGTACTTTGGCACACGGTGTCTGCTGTTTGTATTCAACCGACAATAATATAATTTGTTTGTAGGAACATAAGTATTTCACTTCCTTTTTTGTGTGATATGATTTGTACTCACAAAATGAAGGAAAAAAAAACCAATTAATTTTTAGATGCGTTTCCATGCTAAATTTACTTACCAATTACACTGAAATGGAATACAGTCGTATTGAAGACACAGCTCACAGTTGGGAATCAGCAAAAGCTGTCGATGTTTGTGTGTTTGATTTGGATGAGAAGAATATTTTGATATACTTATGGTATTGCTCGCAAAGGGCATATATAACAAGGGGTGTGCCACAGAAAAATATGTACTGAAGACCTTCTATGGCTGCATAGATATGATAGATTACTTCAACTTCATGGTACTGAAGACGCTTGCAACTATAGTAAAAAATTGAAATCCTACCTACATGAAAGGGAAAGTGGCAAATACTATAAAAGGCAACTACGTACATGGCTGATTTCACTGTGTTTATTCTGAGCTTTACCTGTGATGTAAAGCCATCCATGTATTCTGGCAGGAAGGCAACACTAAGCCGCAGCTCATGGAATGTTAGAAAGAAGAGAATGACACAAAATGAAACTGGTATTGCACATCCTACAGCAAACTCTGCAAAGTGTCTATCTGATGCATGCGAGTTTATAGACGACCTGGCAACATAACCACACAGAACAAAATTTACTCTTGATGCAAGCACAGTTGTTACTATTATGGACGAACAGAAAAACCACACGACGCAAATTATTATTATTGTCAGTTTCTTTTTGGTGATTCTGTTTGCATGCATCCCAAAGCGAAGCGAGTTCTTGATGGCGAAGTAACGATCTGTGGTCATTGCTAGCACTGTATATATAGGTACATAAACAAAAATGTTATTAAGAATTTCTAGGCTGTTGCACAGGGAATCATTGTTTACAACACCAACCAGGTGCCTGTATAGAACCATAGGCCAATGAATAGATATTAGTAACGTATTTGCAGCCGCAAGATTTGTGATGTAACTATGGGAAACATTTTGCATCTTCTTATAACGAAGAAATATAATCAAGATAACTAAATTATTAAAGAGTCCAATTATTGACAGGAAAGAGTAGAAAATCACTGCAAATATTTTGTTATCTTCAGCGATTTCATTTTCATAGCTCGTGATGTTTTCTTCGTATTCTCGAAATTCTGAAAGAAAAAGAGAAAATTACAATTAGTTTTACATTAATCGAAGGTTTTAATGAATGCACAGGAAGATATGACATTTAATTACTAAAGAATGGGCTTACATAATGGAAGTTTTGTTAATAGTATATGAAACACAATTAATCAGAATCGTGTACCAGGCTTAGATCAAAACTTACAAAATGTTATTTGTATTATAACTGCCGCTTAATTTAATGCCATAAAACAGTTTGCAGCAGGTGTTATTAACTGAAGTTTATTCACACACACACACACATACATACACATATACAGAATGCACGGAAATTAAACGCCCAAACTGCGGGAGGTGATTCCTTATGAAACATAAAGTAAAAAATAAAGCATACCACATACCTAAACGGAATATTAAAGGAGATATGAGCCTATGAAAATTGTGTTTTGAAAACGTATTTTTACCGAGTTCCTTGCACAGCGCCTAGAAAGTCTGCATGAAAACCGGTAACTTATGCTTCTCATGTTGCAGAGACACTTGCGTAATGCTGGCCGTCCTCGGTCTGAGCGCACTGTTCGGCCTGAGGAAGTGATACGTCAGCACATCAACTGCATGCCCTTCAGTAGTACACGCTCCATAGCGCGCCAAATGGGTGTGTCCCATTCAACCATGTGGGACGTACTGAGGGTAAATCACCGCCATCCCTACCACTGGCAGTAAGTAGAAGGAATTAAGCGAAAACACGTTTTAAAAATCCAATTTCCACAGGCACATATATCCTTTAATATTCTGTTTAGGTATACGGTGTCATAAATATTTTCGACTTTATTTTTCAAAAGGAATCACCTCCCGCAGTTTGGGCGTTTAATTTCCGAACAACCTATATATAAAGTTTTGAGTATTTTTTTTATAGGGGACGCCAAGATGACTATAAATTGTAACTAAGTTAAAATACCACCATTACATTTAAGATAAAAAAAAAANTTATAGGGGACGCCAAGATGACTATAAATTGTAACTAAGTTAAAATACCACCATTACATTTAAGATAAAAAAAAATGAACCTGGCAACAGGACTGCAGACTATGGGATTACTTTTCTCAATCAGTTCGTCATACAATAATTANAAAAAAAAATGAACCTGGCAACAGGACTGCAGACTATGGGATTACTTTTCTCAATCAGTTCGTCATACAATAATTAGTGTTAGTGTAATATTTCTTAAAATTCAGACCCTTCACTTTTAAGAAAACCTGATACAGTTCAACATAAAATAACATAGTTTAACATTACCTAATATAACAGAGCAACAAATTAATTCCACCATTTACCCGCAATTCCTTTTGTTTTATCTNATAGTTTAACATTACCTAATATAACAGAGCAACAAATTAATTCCACCATTTACCCGCAATTCCTTTTGTTTTATCTGATAAACATATCATCCGCAGCATGTTAATTAGAGTTGCCTGTATTAAGGAACATTCCCGGCTTTCGCTAGAATTGATTTCGGGAAATAATAGAAAACCGAAATCAAGTGTCCTAGAATGGGAATTGATTCTTATTCATCCCAAATGCAAGTCCTGTGATCTATTACTACACTACTGTGCTTGGAATGCGACGTGACGTCTTTCAAGTTTCATAAAACACTGCTAAAAATGAATATTCTTTAATCATAGTTGTTTATAATGGATTCCGCAAGCAAATACTCTAAGTGTAAGAATTAACTCGAAATTCTTAGAAGTGTTTATTTTGTCAACAATATCAGTGTCACTTTAAATAATAATACTGGAATAAAAGTAAGTTGTTAAAGAAATTTTCACTAACAATTTCTATCCCCATCCCATACTCAAAACAGTCACCAGCATACAACAATTACAAATCTTTCTCCACTTCAAAAATGTGTGACAAACTTAAAAATTCAATTTCTGACAAACTTAATTTTATAATGGAGGTAACGACAATTGCTTTACGTCGAAAAACTCACATTTCCGAAATAACATGAGCAAATTGTTAATGAAATAGCAGTTAAACATTATTGGCAGAACACGATTATTAGAAAAGTAAATGTACTGTGGGAGGAGGGCGGGAACTCTTCACCAATTCCCTCCAGTAATTAGAATGGTGTCTGAGAAGTAGAAAATTAAATCATTCATCGCAAAAATTTAAAAAATCCAAAGCTCATAGGTNGTCATCGCAAAAATTTAAAAAATCCAAAGCTCATAGGTTTTCAATAAATTCAGTGCCAAAGCTATGTAAGGAATAATTTTATTAGCGGATTTAGGAAATACTAGGTGTGTTTAAAAAATAAGGCGACTTTGCAAATTTCGAGGGCTACGTACATTCGATTATCGATTGTTCGTATTGTTATGTTGGTACACATGTCACCAACATATTTGACAATAATAGCCATTTTGCATTGTTAGTTTGTTTGTGACAGATATAAAGGTTAGACGTGTTTTGGTGTGCTTGGCGATTTTTTGCTATCGCAAACAATGGATCAAAGAATCTGTATTGACAACACCGTAATCATGCCTCAGCCACCGTATTCACCGGACGTGGCCCCGTGCGACTTGTTCCTGTTCCAAAAACTGAAGAGACCCATGAAAGGATGGAGGTTTGCCACGATTGAGGCGATAAAGACCTGGGAGACTTCAATGCCATACCAAAATGCGTATATCATAAGTGCTTCGAGGATTGGCAAAAAACGCTGGCACAAGTGTATTATATCTGAGGGGGATTACTTTGAAGGNATCATAAGTGCTTCGAGGATTGGCAAAAAACGCTGGCACAAGTGTATTATATCTGAGGGGGATTACTTTGAAGGGAAAGAAAAAGATATTGATGAATACATACATATTTATCGAGACAAAGTCACAAAATAACAAGTCACCTTATTTTTTGAACACACCTTGTACGTACACATAGTAAGTAAAAAAAACATCTACGCCTTTTTTTAATAGGAAATGATTACATCGGAAGAAATTATTAAGTGTGTTATCTCTTTAGTCTTTTCCAAACTACATACGCTCAGTTGAAAGGTATAGCAGACATTTATTATTTTTTGTTTTGTTATTTATCTTTCAAGTATTTTTTCTCAGTAAGTTAAATTTATACTTTATATAATTTTCATGTCATTAACCGTTTTGTTATTTGTGACATAAAAATTAATTAAATCAAATATTATTTCAGTTTCACAGACACGATTTATTAAACATCAATATTTACACTCGTATTGTTCTATAGAATACCAGTTATCTTACGCACATACTCCTTCAAAACAATATAATTACTTCTGTGTAGTGAGTCCAATACACAGACTATTAATATAAGTATTACAAATTCAATAAATTATGGAGGGTATTTTGTTGTTGATGATGGAGGCAGAATACTTGCTTGTGTCACATCTTCCGAGAGGTCAGGTTGAGATAGAAGTCGATGTTGCTGTGTACACTTTTTCTTCGAAGTACCTGGTTCGGACACAGCTGTCATCTTGCATTTGATGTTGTGAATAGACACTCTAACTGCTGTTATAAGCATCGCTGCCACATTCTTCATGGATGTTGGCATCTACTGTTGTAGATTCTGGAACTGTTGTGATAGCCATCTGGATTTTGTTGACGTCTTCAGATTTAGGTATTGAGGTTGGTGGCACAACCATAGTGGAAAACAAGATCATGGAATAGTCTGGTGAATGTATATGCAGCTTGTCCTGTCTCATATCATGTGATACAACCTCGTCCAGTTAGCATGGTAACTGGGTGTCTTAATTTTGGTAGAAGACCAAGGACTCACCATTATGTGGTACATCCAATAAACTGTTGACATGGTTCGTAAGACACTGGTTCGTGAGCAAAAGGTGTATGGAACTGCCCGTCACATCTTTACATGTCTGTATACAATTGTCCACCATTCTAGTATGAGCACGCAACCCTACTCAATCTGGGATTCACACTCGTGTAGTATTTTTTGGGTTAAACACTGCCATCATTATTTCTTGTCTGTGATCCATAACATATTCAATGTTTGTGAGTTCAGAGAGCATCTTTAAATGCTCTTCGAAGTATGTTGTCACCACAAGAGCTCGACCAGCACAGATAGGATCTGATAGATGATATCACAGAGTGCCTCCTGGCATTTACACTTGCTTATACAAATAATTTCACCTTCTACAGTTACAATCTGTTTTGGGTTCCAAAATCTGGGCTTCGATGTCCATGATAATCTATTTCCACCAGTGATTTTCATCATCACACACTTGTATGTGCTCGAACTGACATACTGGTTTAAATATTACTCTTCTGTAACACACGAAATATCGTTAAATCTTGTCCACTTTGTTCGACTGTAACTGCACACACTCATGTTTTTCGAACATGGTGCACATGGTGATTGTGTTGGATAGATACAACAAAGCCGAGTGCAGGTGTACTTGACTATAAAGCACAGACAGGAGATGTTTAAAATTGCATCCAGATCAGAGCGAGGTTGCTAAATATACTTCATAAGACAGCAGCGAGCAGCCTTGGTTCGTGATAGTGATACATATTACAGTACTCAGCCCATCGACCATTATCATCACTGCCCGGCATGTGTAGCTCGTAACTGACAGTCTGCATAAATCATTTTTGTAGTATCTTCTTCGTTTGCTTGAGAGATGAGCTAATTTATATATGTAGGATTGCTTTGCCAATATGAAAAACCCATTTATAAAATCAGTGTTTAGGTTCACATTGGAATAATTTTAAAGTTCAAAAACACTTTACCATTCTTTATTTTGATGTGATCGAAATTTGAGTGATCTGCATCGATAGCATTTGGTCGTCTTGCTTGAAATTAAACAATTATGTATTGTAGTTTTTCTGTTACGAAACTTGATTTAACATTTCAGTTTACATTTTGAGAATCCGCGAGGCTTGTATACATTTCCAAGCTCCATGGTCGGTATGCCAGATCGATATTACTTCCTTTCTCAACAAAATTCAGCAATCTGATTCGCTCTTACATTTTTATTTGCACATGAGATAGGAGCCACCCTACTGAATTAACGAGAGTCCTATTGCTGGATTTTCTGTGGTATCTACAATGGCATCAGTTTGTGTTTTGGCTTAATGTATCACCAGCTCTTGTTTATAATTCACTATTATATGTTTGCAGTCCTTAGTCATTCCCAGTAACAAGGAGAGTCGAACGCATATTTCATTTCTTCTGCCTTGACACATTGGCAATTTATAATCTGGTAGGAGTTCTCATCCAGCCGGTTGGGAAGATGATGATTTTGTATTAGAGATAGTTTTTCATGTTAGCCGAAATATCTACGTCTCTTGTCTGATGAAGCTAGATACTGTTAAGTTAGTAAGACATTTGANTAGGAGTTCTCATCCAGCCGGTTGGGAAGATGATGATTTTGTATTAGAGATAGTTTTTCATGTTAGCCGAAATATCTACGTCTCTTGTCTGATGAAGCTAGATACTGTTAAGTTAGTAAGACATTTGATCAATCATGTAAAGTACTCCATTTTGAATTATCTTGGTACTTGCAGGGATGGCCTTCGTAAGTATGCCTCAGAATCGCAAAGTGCAAGTTGCAGGTTAGCAAATATATGTCTTGGTTTTGCACTGGTATTCGAACCTCAGATTATAACAATTAAAGTCCAGGTAGGTATGGCAAATATAAATAAAATTTAATCTTTTTTTATGGCATCTTTGTAGCTAATGGGCTCGTCTGCAGTCAGTATTCCTACCTCCATTATTGTTTACTCTGAATGAAAAACTCTTCAAAAACCTAATATTTTGATGTGTTGACATGCTGATGGCTCTCACCATACTGACCTTTGATTTGGCATCGAGAGCCACTTTTATATATTTCGGTTTAAAATTCAAACCCATATTTCTCCAAATGTAAGCACATCATTATTTATTCATCTTGGAAATTTATCAAACTATCTTTTTGGTAGACTATGCTCCAATACAATCGGTGTGTAAATAACAGATTTTGGATCTTCTACTAGTGAGAAGCCAGTGGGGTGCTTCCCTGCAAAACTGTGTATTAAATGGTTAAGTTTACCATTGAGATATGAGCCTGTTACCTGATGGCAGTTCACTCTTATAACATTCATTGGCAATATGTTTACTAGAAGCATTGATTCGTGCACTCTACCATTCCTCTCATATAGCATATGTTCGAAGCCCAACATGGAGGCTAGCATTTTATGCTTGGTAATAATCAATATCTGCACTGCATACNATATAGCATATGTTCGAAGCCCAACATGGAGGCTAGCATTTTATGCTTGGTAATAATCAATATCTGCACTGCATACCATCTAGATTTTTAGAGTGTCTTGAATTTCCACACAGTTAAAGAAGTTTATCTGGCTACAATACATATCTGAGGTATGACGTACTGTTGTCGATATATTATGAACCTGTAGGAAAGATTACCTTTTTGACAGAATTATTTTTAATGTAATGGAATTTCGCAGTTTTAAGTGTTCATGTTTGGCACCGAGAAACAAGTTNTTTTTGACAGAATTATTTTTAATGTAATGGAATTTCGCAGTTTTAAGTGTTCATGTTTGGCACCGAGAAACAAGTTTCAAATTAGATTAATGTCACCTGCCACAATGTTTCCAAATTCAGTGTCTGAAAATGCCAAGTGTCCAGTTCCAAGTATTTACGGTAAGCTGGAGAAGCATGACAACCAAGACGATCATCGTGCTTTCAAGTAAAAAAATATACCTCTGTACAATGTAGATGATATTGAAGATGCTGTGTTGGCTACCATCAAAAATATCTGCAAGGAAGAAGAAGAATACCAGGGAAGGGGAAAGGTTGGACCCTCACATCTGTAAAATGTTTTCAGCTAAGGATCAATAAGTTTTATCCACTTAGAGCTTCATCCTACATCGATTTACCAACAAGCATCAAGGTTAGGAAGGCAGAAATTAATCCCCAGAACAAAGATCAAACCAAAAATAACGTAACTCAAAATCACGGTTTTGTGAGAACAACGCTATACTTTCAGTGTGCAGCCAGAAATAGCCATATATAAATATTTTAATAGAAGAAAATTATTATATGACCAGTGTATACAAACTATGCGTTTCCAATTGCAGTTGAAAAATATAACGCGGAATATTCTATGGATAGGCACATGAAAAATGCCATTTAATATAAACTGATAGAACCTAATTTTCTATTGTGGAATGAGAAAACTCGTATAATGCAGTGGATCTGTGCAGTAGACGTCTAGAAAATGAATGTTTTTGAAAAATATGTCTTAGCTTGGTTTTACAGATAACAGAATTACAAAAGCAATTCTTTACATAACAAAAGAGTTTTCCTAAAATTCACACGCGGCGTTTGTGGTAATTATTGAAGAAAGTCAACGATGACATTTAGGTAGCTGTGGAAGTTGCCTTTTGCATGTAAGTTTTGAGCCAGGGGCATGGTTTCACAATATACGTATTTGTAACCGTTCATGCGAGAATACTGCATACTGTAATTCAACAAGAGCTCGTACACAATTGTGTCAGTTATCTCGTACATTTAGAGTTTATGCAAGAACCTGGCCTGGAACATAATTTATTTACGTTAGATTATATGGTGATGTACCTTACCATAATTAGCAAAGACTCACACGCGGAGACAAGTTGTCTAACAAATTTGGTGAATGTGTGGGATTATTGGGTCAATGGAAGGAGAGATTAGTCCAGTAACACAGAAGAAAATTCGCGTTTCTATTACATGCTTTATCAGTATAGCAGATAATAACCACACAAAGGAAATATGAATTTCACTGAACTCGGTGCAAGTTCAATTCGTAGAACCTAAGTACGCTATGAAAATAGCATGAGTAGCTATATAATGGGCATTCGAAGTGCGCTGCGAGCACGATGCCAGTGATATTAGTGCTGCTATTGCATCGAGAAATTTAGTAAAAAGCTGGAATGCCTGGCAATGGGAAAAGAGCAGATGTTCACAAGGACCAACAGAAAAAATATTCTACANTTAGTAAAAAGCTGGAATGCCTGGCAATGGGAAAAGAGCAGATGTTCACAAGGACCAACAGAAAAAATATTCTACAGTATGTTAAGTGCAGTACACTATTTACCAACGGTGATAATTTGAAGATGCATTACACGACTTGTAAAGGCTGTGTTCCTTTGCTTGCAACTAAACATCATGCATTTAAAACTTTGGTCATGCAAGATACGACAAAACTGCTACATGTTGATAAAAAGATATAAAAAATAAAATGTAAAGGAAACTAGTTATAAGCACTTACCAACCAGCGCATAGTGCACAAGCGTCTAGCGTTGTACANAAAATAAAATGTAAAGGAAACTAGTTATAAGCACTTACCAACCAGCGCATAGTGCACAAGCGTCTAGCGTTGTACATCGCGTTAGATAATGCTAATCAAGACCAGGCAGCCCTGGCTAGTACGGCAGTATAGCAAACGATTTCCACATGAACTGATCGGAAAGAAACCGTCAAATTCAGATTACAGCCTAAACTCACAACCCTCACCACTAGTGGTGGAATGCGTCCACCTTGTCCGACATTGTGTTATCAACTAATATCTCGAGAATCTATAAGTAGCCAGGTGGTCGACCGACGGTGTAGGCACTGTGCAGGTCTCAACGAGTCGAAGGGATGGTACATACACTAGTCNGTGGTCGACCGACGGTGTAGGCACTGTGCAGGTCTCAACGAGTCGAAGGGATGGTACATACACTAGTCGTGAGTCAAGTCAGGCTCCAGGGTGGCAAACCAGCCGAGTCACACTTGCACTTCCCTTTACGAGAGGAATTCAGTTATACAAGGCAAGGTAAAAAGTTATTTAGTTTCAAATATTATATACATGTTCTTATTTTTAAGGATGAAGAAAAAAACATGTGATAACTCTGAGAAAACCGATTTACCCTGCTCGCAATAGCAGGAACCGTGATGTCATGTGACCTTGACCTTGACATTTGACCACCATTTCGGACATCTATGCTAGGGANTTAGTAAAAAGCTGGAATGCCTGGCAATGGGAAAAGAGCAGATGTTCACAAGGACCAACAGAAAAAATATTCTACTTTATGTTAAGTGCAGTACACTATTTACCAACGGTGATAATTTGAAGATGCATTACACGACTTGTAAAGGCTGTGTTCCTTTGCTTGCCACTAAACATCATGCATTTAAAACTTTGGTCATGCAAGATACGACAAAACTGCTACATGTTGATATAAAGATATAAAAAATAAATGTAAAGGAAAATAGTTGTAAACACCTACCAACCAATACTTATTGTACGAGCAACTAACACTGAATGTTATGTTAACCACAAAAAAATACGGTTGCAAAGCATGGGAGCGATAATAAGGTCGACACTGCTACGCAATGATGCCAGCAGACATAAAAAAAAGGAAAATAGTTATAAACACCTATCAACCAACGCATATTTTACAAGTGATGAGCACTGTACATCGTATCAGTCGTTGCTAGACAAGACCATGTGTCTGAAAACTGATGTGGTAACTTTGGTTAGTACAGCAGAATAGGAAACAATTTTTCCTATGTACACCCTCCAACCGAGTTTTGCTACAGTACAGAGGTACACGAATTACACTACCAACCAATGCATAATGTGCGAGCATCAAGCAACGTACGTCACATTAGGCTAAAATGAAATACTATGGCAGAGTCGAGAAGCAGAGGAGCGACAAGGACGACACTGCTTCTAGCCGATGCAAACAGATATACAAAATAAAATGTAAAGGAAACTAGTTATAAGCACTTACCAACCAGCGCATAGTGCACAAGCGTCTAGCGTTGTACATCGCGTTAGATAATGCTAATCAAGACCAGGCAGCCCTGGCTAGTACGGCAGTATAGCAAACGATTTCCACACGAACTGATCGGAAAGAAACCGTCAAATTCAGATTACAGCCTAAACTCACAACCCTCACCACTAGTGGTGGAATGCGTCCACCTTGTCCGACATTGTGTTATCAACTAATATCTCGAGAATCTATAAGTAGCCAGGTGGTCGACCGACGGTGTAGGCACTGTGCAGGTCTCAACGAGTCGAAGGGATGGTACATACACTAGTCGTGAGTCAAGTCAGGCTCCAGGGTGGCAAACCAGCCGAGTCACACTTGCACTTCCCTTTACGAGAGGAATTCAGTTATACAAGGCAAGGTAAAAAGTTATTTAGTTTCAAATATTATATACATGTTCTTATTTTTAAGGATGAAGAAAAAAACATGCGATAACTCTGAGAAAACCGATTTACCCTGCTCGCAATAGCAGGAACCGTGATGTCATGTGACCTTGACCTTGACATTTGACCACCATTTCGGACATCTATGCTAGGGATGAAGGGGGAAAAGCTATATTTTGTTTAAAAATAATAATGGGAACACTCTCAGAAAATCCATTTGCCCCACTCACCATAGCAGGAACCATTAAATCAAGCAACCTTGACCTTGAATGATGTCTAGCGACCAGACCTTGACCTTTGGCCAACATCTCGAACAAAATCTACCACTTAAAACAAAAAAAGAAACACAATTTAAAAAAAAATTAAATAGCAGAAACATTTATAAGACCTTGGCTTTGTCTTCGACGAAGCTGAAGACGGAGGCATGCCCCTGTCTTCAGTCAACCCGACCCTCCTGTTAGGCTGACGGCGTTTATTTGAATTAACGCATACATGTTTTAATGTAACCTACGACCGAGCACATGTGCACCTATTGTTTTCAATGCATTAGTATATCCCTTTATTTTTTTCAATGTATGACTGGTTGTTAAGGGTTACCCATGCTACCGATCCCTTTTGTCATCGGTCCTTGAGTTGGACAGATGGTGTTTGTTTATATTACTGTGTATGTATTTTACCCTTACCCGAGAGCATTTACATCATGCTCGCAGCATTTTTGTATATACCTTGAGTTTTTCGCATATAGTTGTTTGTTGTATGTTAGCTGTGCTAACATTTATTTAAGTATATATTTTCACATTTATATATAAAGCATGGATGCTGGTGGGTGAAGGGACGCTAGATGTCGCTGAGGGGGATCCGAGTTGGTAGACACCTGTGGCAGTAGACGACAAGGGAGGCAGGGGGCGATTGTCGAGTGTGCAGGCCGATGCGTATGTGTGGTATTTCAGACCCTACACTCCTGCATGCAGCGGTAACTTTGCGACCCACTTATATGTATACCTACTATTGTTTTTCTTTACATGCATGGACGATTGTTACATGTTCCCGAATTTGAAAGGTTTCGAAATGCTGACTAACTATGCTTATAACAACACTTAAGGCCTACTTTTCCTAATCTCCTTGATTGCAGTCGGAAGTGATGTCTGTTATATGACTTTGCTGGCCGTAGCTTCGGTGGGTGGGAAATTTTGGGCAATTATGTTTATGAGAGGCCTTAAAGAATACTTGTCCCTACCACCCTGTTTGTCATCGGAGGTGATGCCTATAATATGCATATGGTGACTATAGCTTCTGTGGGTGGGAAATGGCTGCCAACTATGCTTATATAAAGGTCTAAGGTGTACTTGACCCTGCGGTCATTTCCGTCGTCGGAAGTGATGCCTATGTTATGAATTTGGTGGCTGTATCTTAAACAGTTCGGAAATTACAGCCAACTATGCTTATAAGTGGGCATGAGGTATACTTGACCCAGCCGCCGTTCTCATTGCCAGGTGTGTTACCTATGGTATCCATTTGGTGCCTACAGCTTTAGTGGGAAGGGAAATGTATGTTAACTACGCTTATTAGACGGGATATATGTAATTGAATCTGCAGACTTGATAGATGCCAGGAACGATGCATATGACAGGAGCGATGTCTATGGCTTCAGCAGATGTAAAATGGTTGTCAGCTATTCTTACAAGAGGGCTTAGTACGTACCTGCCTCACCAACCTGTTCGTTGTTGGCAGCAATGTCTATGTTATGAATTTGGCGACTATAGCTTCAGTATATGGGAAATTGTGGTTGACTATGAATATGAGGCCTTAAAGTATACTTGACCCGACCACCCTGTTCTTCATCGGATGTGATTTTTATAAAATGAATCTGGTGCCTATAGCTATGGTGGGTAGGAAATGGTGGGAAAATATGCTTATAAAAGGGCTTAGGGTGTGCTCGACCCTACCACCCTGTTCACCATCGTAGGTGATGTCTATGATATGGATTTTGTGACTATAGCCTCGGTGGGTGAGAAATGGTCGGCAACTATGCTAATAAGTAGGTTTAGGGCGTGATTGACCATGTGGCCTTGTTCGATGCTGGGGGTGAATCCTATGTTTTGAATTTGGTGGCTATCTTAAACTGTTTGGCAATGTTAGCCATATATGCTTATAAGAGGGCTTAAGGTGTATTTGACACTGCTGCCTTTTTCATCATCGGGGGTGATGTCTATATTATGAATTTGGTGTCTGTATATTAAATAGTTCGGGAATTACAGCCAACTATGCTTATAAGTGGGCTTAGTGCATACTTGACCCAGCGGTCCTTTCCATCGTCGGGGGTGATACCTGTGTTATGAATTTGGGTAACGTATCTTAAACGGTTTGGAAATTACAGCCAGCTGTGCTTATAAGTAGGCTTAGGGCATACTTGCCATTGTGGTCATTTTCGTCGTCGGGGGTGATGCCTATGTTATGAAAATGGTGGCTGTATTAAACAGTTCGGAAATTACATCCAACTATACTTATAAGTGGGCTTAGTGCATACTTGACCCAGCGGTCCTTTCCATCGTCGGGGGTGATACCTGTGTTATGAATTTGGGTAACGTATCTTAAACGGTTTGGAAANCGGAAATTACAGCCAGCTATGCTTATAAATGGGCTTAAGGCGTATTTGACGCGCTCGCGGTGAGACTCTAGGCTAGTGTGCGTGAGCCGGCTTCGTTCCGTGCCGTGCCGAATGAACGGAGAATTTGAAGATACAAAAGTACGCGTACGCGCACGCGCGCGATCGCCGCGCACGTGCGTCGCAGCGCATTTGTGTGTGTTGAATAATGGATGAACGTTACATGCGAATGTACATTTTAATTAGTTGCCAGCATTCACGAGGGCCGGAATTGGCAAAGTACAATTGCTATTGATTTGATAATGTAACTTTCACACATATACGAGTGTGTGCATGCGCGCGGTGCGTGAAAATTATTATATATGTATTCGACATTAAAAATGCTCCTATTTCGTGATGACAAGTTTATTATCTAGGGAGTGCATGGGCGGGCTTCACCCCGTACCACGCTTAATGCACAGACAAGTTGCAGATACAGAAGTACCCCCGTTCGAATGCACGAAGAAGTTGGAGATACAGAAGTGTGCACGCACGCGCTCGCGCATGATCGATGCACATGTGCGTCGCAGCGCAATCATGTGTGTGAATGTATGGGTGCATGTTACATGCAAATGTAGTTGTTATGAGTTGCCAGCGCTCTTATGGACCGGAATTTGGACAGTACAAGTGCTATTAATTATATATATACATTTTTTACACACATTAAAAAAGTGTGCGTGCACATGGTGCCTGCAGTTTTTTCTATATGTATTCGTCATTTAACGTTCTATTTACCTTGATGACAAGTTTATTATCTGAAGAGTGCATAGGCCGATGCGATCATTTACGTAATTTTTTCTCCTATCAATTTCTATGCAATGGTGATTTTTATATAAAGTCGCGGCCTGTCCAAATTTTTCTCTGAATGCCGGGATGGTATATACAAATTCTACATTAAACATCCTACTTTCCTGGATGCCCCATATTCTTGTGGCCAGGACGCTCGACTGCCAACTTAAGGGGTGCCGGAACGATCACGCATGCCTCCGGCATTTTAAGTTCCGAAACAACAACCAACTAAAAAAATTCCAGCGCTCCTAGTGACCACCGATAGAACTGAACTCCACGCTGTTAGCGCGCCCCTGCAGGCGACGTAATTACCAACACACAAAATGACCGCATCGATGCCAGTACTCCTAGCTGCGAACGGTAGAACTTAGCAGACTCTCGTGGTGGGCGCGAGAATAAAAGATGGCCGCCTACAGCAACCGATTACCGGCAGGCGCGGGAATTAAATATGGAGGAGGTAAAAGCAAGAGGGAGAGAGAGAGGAAAGGGGTGGGAGACAAGAAGGCAAGAGAGAAAATAAAGGAGACCTGAAGGAATATGAGAAAACCATGGGATAGAAAGCAACAGAGAGAACAGGTGTGGGAGTGAGAGCAAGGAAGGAATGAGAGAGCATGAATTAAAAAAATCTGAATGTCAGAGCATTAAAATACAAGGTGAAATGACAGATCAGCAGATTTACAACATGGGGAAAAGGGATATTCCGAGGGAAAAATGAAAATTATTAGTGAAACACAAGATAGACGCTGCTGATGAGGAGTGACAGAGCATGAGGTTTCGGCGCGATGTCATCCAAGGTGGCACCTCGGCACCTCAGCCTGCAGCTTGGATCGCGTTAACATACTATTTCTAGCAACTTACACTGCTGGACATTAAAACTGCAACCTGTGAGCCAATGGCGACACTGACAACCAATATAAAAGTTCTGGTCGAGGAGTTGCTGAGAGGTAGTGACTTTGTGTAACACCACTGTTCGTGTGTACATTGTCACCACGGAAACAGATGGAGTGAGCATCCTATGTCGAAGAACAATGAGAACAGGTTTATTTCTTTTACCGTCGGAGAATCATGGCCTATCGGGATTGTGGCTTATCCTGCCGTGAATTTGGTCCTTGTGTTGGAATAAATGCAACCATAGTGAAGCGAATACAGGATCAGTGGGTCGAGCAGGAACAGGCTGAGTGGCATGTTGGAAGCCAACAGCCCTCTCGCACCAACGAGCGCGAGGACAGTATTTGGCGCGCATGGGGATTATGGACCGTGCTGCCACATCAAACACCTACATCAGTCTGTATCCGCACGCACAGATCGTCGCCGCCTGCAGCACCATGACATCTTGTCCAGCCGAACATTACTTCAACTGCCATTAACTGCCCGCCACAGGCACCTGCGGCTGTAATGGTGCGTGGATCGTCAGGCCTGGAGGGACGAATGACATGTCATCGTTTTATCCTACGAATCACGCTACTGCTTGCAGCACCACTATGGTCGCATCCATGTTTAATGGTACTGGGGCACATGCCTGGCTGAGTCCTGTATTATGCAACGTCATACCGGCCCATCACATGAAGTTTTGATATGCGGTGCCATCGGATTTCAGACCCACACGCTTCTAGTCCGCATCTCTGATATGATGACGAGCAACTGTTACATCACGTTGAAGCATGTTGTTGTACCCCATATTCAGGTCCAGCATGGGGCCTTGTACTAACAGGACAATGCGCGACCGCATGTGGCACACATCGTCCGACGGTTCCTGGATGACAACCATTCCACACTGCATCCTTGGCCTGCGGGCTCACCGGTTATCCCGCCCATCGAAAATGTGTGTCCTATGGTCGGACGACGATTACACGACACAGAACACCCGCGATCACTACGGATTAACTTTGGGCACGTATCGAAGCAACATGAAAAGAGATACCCCAGACGGACATCCAAATTCTCTTCATCTCAATGCAACATTGTGTAGCAGTGGTTATTGCCGTACGTGGTGGGGTCACATAGTACTGATTTCCCCATGATCTGTACGTCAAACCGAAATTCAAGAGTAATCATATCCCCGGTATATGATCGGTATTCTGTTCAATAAATATGGCCGTGATAGGTAATGTTTTCCTAGGTGCTGCAATTTTAACGGCCAGTTACATACATTTAATGGAGTACTGCAAGACTTGGGTAAACACATCATGCATGTAAAAAAATGTCAAGGCAAATTAATTTTCTACAAGGATTGATAGTGATCAGTTGAGTAATTCTGAGATATAATGCAATCCTGCAATACAATTTTTTTTAACATTACACAATGTTGGATGAATAAGACATTTCTTTGTTGATATAGTAAACAAATGGGTATCTCCGTACACAAGNTAACATTACACAATGTTGGATGAATAAGACATTTCTTTGTTGATATAGTAAACAAATGGGTATCTCCGTACACAAGAATTGTGTTATACCGCTGTTTATTGTGCTTAAGATGCGATATAAATATATATAATAAGAATAAGAGTATTGCCACTNAATTGTGTTATACCGCTGTTTATTGTGCTTAAGATGCGATATAAATATATATAATAAGAATAAGAGTATTGCCACTTTGAAGACGTACACTATTTTACACAAATGTTAGGTGACCTTGGGTGTTGCGAAACGAGATAGCGTTTGGGACTCTACTGCGTACGACATTAAGTGGCATTCATCGCTGCCTGCTGTGTGGACACTGCAGTTTTAAGAGTTTTTGTCCGGCACTACACGAATTCATTCAATTTATTTGAGTTTTAGTACCACGGGTCACAGCAACACGTTACTGTTTACAAATGGCACGTGTATTTAAGATGACCTCCAAGCCTATATGTATGTTTCAGAATTAATTTATTATTCACCATATTCCACAATATTATTCATTAAAATAATTTTTTTTACGTTATTTTAGCATAGTGTGTGAATATATTGGCCATTATTTTGGTTGAGTAATCCCAAATTTTACGATTTAAACAAAAAGACACACACGTGCGTAAATTTATATATATGCTATAATTGATTCGCAGTTCATAGGAAAAAACAGCTACAAATCACGAGCACAATAAAAATAAAATAGGTCAATCAATTTGCGAAGTGTTAAGGACTATCTAGAAAAATTGTCGTCCGCGTAATCAAATATGATTTACATTATCTAAATAAAACAATTATTTTATAAAAAAATTAAAATTAAAGTTACACAAAACGCGAAAGTCATGTAACACTGATACAGGTCTTTGCAGACAAGTATAAATTCTTACATACAGTGATACAAATTCTTCTCGCAGTAGATAAAAATTAAAATATCGTTGGTGTTGTTTGGTTATAAAGTAAAAAAATATAGTCCATAAATATAATTAATNAGTAGATAAAAATTAAAATATCGTTGGTGTTGTTTGGTTATAAAGTAAAAAAATATAGTCCATAAATATAATTAAGTACACAATCATTTATACTTCATAGATTTTTAAAGTAAGTTGCACTCTAAGCCAATTTTAACCATTTAAAAACCATACAATAACCATTTTAGTACAAGAAAACTGAATGAGAAACCTAAAGAAATACCAGAGAAAACATAGAGTTGAAAAGTTATACTGCCAAAATCCAAATTAGTTTATTGTTAAACAATTTTCTTCTTTTTTCGTTTAAGCTGTATTTAGCAGCGGTATTAAGTTCCTTAATTCTTATTATCAAGATCGAATAAAACATTCCACTACCTCGTATGGTATTTTAATTCCAATGTGGTGTACAATCATGTAGAACAATCTAAAACATATATTTATCTCTGCAAATCTACTTGCCGCTGTAAAGTATACAGATCATTTTTATATTTTATTCGCTATTGTAACATTCGGTAATTTCACCAATTTTTTATGGATACTTATAGTTTGGGTATTTAATACTTTCAAAACAAAATATTTAACTGGGATTAACCTAAACGATACTTAATATTTATTCGAATGTTTTTAAGTTAAAAAATTTGGGATTATTATTTATATTTTTCTTATATCAAAAATTTAATAACTTTGAAAAAAAATGTAAAAGTTAATATATGAGCATAATCCTGACCCTAATCAGCTGTACATATAATTGGAACCTGTATATAATTCATTTGTTTCTGTTAAAATTAATATTGCAATCACTGTGGAAATGCTTAAAGTTATGTTAATTTTGCAACTTCTCTTCTTAAAAATTCCAATTTTTGTCAAGACAATTTCTTGCAAACATTTTTCAAATACCGTTTTAATTCAGCAAGATTCATGACAGATATACCTTTGGCTGCTAGGGGATTTCCCTGTTAATTAATTAGGCAACCGGTTCATTCAGGTTATTTATGGAGCGAAAAAGATTTTTAAGTCCAGGAAGTGCAGGCAATACGCAAGAGGTCCCAAAAACGTTCAAGAATGATATTTTGGGTGCATCAAGAAAGAAGCTTCGTTGTCCATATTCCCATGACTGTAGTACTACCTTCGTCAGTACATGAGGAGATACACAGTATGTCTAAAAAAATCGGTGAATGGTTCGATATCTCAACAGCAGCACGTTTTGTGCCGCACATGCTGACAGAAAGCACACAGGTTGGAAAACTCCAGAGATTTCTTTGCCATGTGTGATCAGGGTCCATCCTTTCTGCGAAACACCGTCACAAGGGATGAGACTTGGTGCTATCAGTTCGATCCAGAATCAAAGCGGCAATCGATGGAATCGCATTCACCGACAACCCGGCCACCCAAAAAGAGCCGCCTACAAAAACCCAAGCTCAAGACAATGTTGATCGCCTTCTTCGGCAACGATGGAATATTCCATAAGGAATTTGTTCCTGCGGGTCAAACAGTAAACGCTGAATTCTACGAGCAAGTTGTGAAACGGTTGCTCCAACGCATCTACCGTGTTCGACCAGAGTTGCACAGGACTGGAAAGTAGATGTTGCTTCACGATAATGCACCTGTGCATTGCGCGATCCGTGCGCGTAAAGATTTGTCTCAGCACGGCGTACCTGTTCTCAGTCACCCACCGTACTCCCCTGATCTGGCGCATGTGGACTTCTTTCTGTTTCCACATCTGAAGTGTGTGCTGAAATGCGCACGTTTTGCTACCGTAGTGGCAATCCAGCGACATGTGACAGCGATTCTGAGATCGATTCCTAAAGAGGCCTTTGCGGGCAGTTTCAAGAAGCTTTATGAACGTTGCCAATGCGTGTTGTAGCAGATGGCGATTACTTTGAGGGCCAATAAAGGTCTGTTGTTGGGATAATCTTCTATACTCTTTCCTTTCGGATACCATTCACCGCACATATTCGACACACCGTGTATGTTGCAGTTACCACAGCCCAGTGAGGTCTCACTGGACTCACAGCAGCCTTAAATTTTGGATCTATAATATTTTCATTCGCACCACCTAAAACATTTTTGTAGGAGATATTTCAGATAGGCGAACCCAAGGGACCAAATGAGAGGTAAAATTGAGTGTAGCTAAAGCATAAATTAATTGAAAGCCATTAATTAGTTAATTTTTGAACACCAAAACTTTGTTAGTAATTTGAACCTTATCTTTCAAGAACCTACAGAACTTTAAATACCTGTGACAAATTCAAGAGATGCTTATAATTTGTTGGTTATTGGCCGAAATTGCTATAGTTTCTACTAACTATAAGGTAGAAAAACCCCAACATAATAAAAATCATATAGTACAATTTTTGAATATTTTTTTCAAGGACAGCATAAATATAATTCTTTTTTATGAAACGACCTTTTTATGTTACGATGAATTGTCATTCTATATGATTCTGTTATGAATAGTTTCATCTTTAATTAATTTTCGTCTCTGTGCAAATCCAACGATATGTGTTTATATTTGTATATGTAGCCAAAATATTAACAGAATAATCATTATTTTAAATACAGCATCTTAAAACACTGAAGTATCGAATTATATGCCTACAAACTTACATTAAAGCTAGGCTGCTAGCTGGTTCAGTACATTCTGTCATCGAGCAATTTGTTTAATTCACGTCCCTGCAGACAACCGAACCCACGCCAACCGATTTCCACAGTGAACTGCTGGTAATTCCGAAACAGAAATATGGTTCGAGCTTTTATGTTTGTTTCGTATAGTGTTGAAATATACACAAGTGTGATGTAATGTTTAAACTCGATGCCTGATAATCCACATTGACCATAAAACCCTCTACAATTACCAGCCCATGATGTGAAAACTAGCACAATTTAGCAACCTTCACGTAACGTTTCTTTCCTTCCTCTACTTTTTATAAGCTTTAATACCCAATCTATCTTTTAAAACTTAATAATTTCATACAACTTACTATTTACGCTTCGACTTTTCGGGGAATTTCGCGAAAATGTAAAAAAATGTATTTTCTTACATTTTCTTGCGTTAAATGTAAAATAATAACCCCTCAGTGATGGCAAGGAAGAAACTGTGGGCGATCCTCAAAATATGAAACCGTTTGAATGAACGGTTTTGGATAAATGGCGTGATAAGTTTACAGGTTTTTCGCGCACTTCGAGATGTATAACTGCATGATATATGACCTCCGTGGTTGCCTCCTGTGTGAATGCCGCATGTCTTACAAAGGGCTGAACGCACAGAAAGAAAGGGGAAATATGCGCAGTCACTTACCTGGTTTTCTTTTAGTGCCATGCTTTTGTAGTAATATTTGCACACAGAAGTGATGGGAATCGACTGAGAAGTTACCGAGGTATGTGGTTCAAATTTAAATTTCAGGTGACATCTTTCAACATGACGCTATAAAGAAGTTATCAACTGACAAATCTAATGTACGCAATAAGAACAGCCAGCATGTCAGGTTGGGTTCAGTTCAGTTTGACCGTTACGTAGGTATCACATGCAACATACATACAAACGAGACCACTATTTGAA